>CAUJNA010003700.1:22500-52500 GCA_963377175.1 Effrenium voratum | reverse complement strand
GAGATGTGCACGCTTGTGAAACAGCGTTCCCGCTACTGGGAACCAAGGATGAAACGCTCAACCCTGGATTCATAGCAAAGGTGGCTGGTGAATTTGGTTCATTGCCCGGTTCCCACCGGCATTTGGTCCCGTGGAAACTGTTCCATGCCCTGTAGGCGATGACCAGCGCCATGTCCCTCATGCTCCAGTTTTGTGCCCCGGCATTCCTCTGGGTGCGTTGAAGTCGAGTTCTTGAGAGTGGTGGGTTCAAAGGAAGCCACTGACCCCCTCAAAACGTTGGAGCCCAGTGTCAGCAGGGTTCCTATCTTGAAACAAGAGGCTCTTATGGCCAATCGTCGCAACTCATGGGGGAATTTGACAAAATGCGGGGACCACCAAAATGGTTTCTTTCCTTTGGTTTTCCCTTTGAACCAACCTTTGTTTGAGTACCCGCGAACAGATGTGTTTACTCTGGAGGCCAACATGTTGCGCTACGTTGCTGATCGCCATGTGTTGGGCATGAACTTGTCAGCTTGAGGCAGGCAGCTCTCAAGTCCAACCACCCGAGGTTCACTTAATGTTCGCAAAATTGGGCAAAACTATGAAGTACAATGACTTGGGCGAGGTGCAGGGGGCCATGCTAATCCAGGGTCCCCTTTTCGTCCTTTTGGCGGTTATTTGCTTGTAGGTGGATTCCTCGAATTAGAAGGTTCCTCCAGATGAATCTGGGTAAACTTGGCCTGTTTGTTGACGGTATCAAGGCCCACGGGGTATGTTCCCTATATCTTGTCCGCCATGTTCTGGGCTCAAGATGTGGGCTGTGCATGCGGGTTGGCAAAATTAGAAGGGGCTGTTTCCATGTACCCACCACTGAGATGTTTGTAGCGGGCTTGCTTTGCGCGTTTTGCCAACGGATTACCAATGGTCTGTTGCTTGCTTGCAGGAATCTATTGGTGCAGCTTGAGGTTGTCCCAGCACACCTTGTCGCCAGTCGCAATCCTTGCCATGTTGACCGGAAATCCATGTCTGGTGGGCCTGAATACGTTGGGAGCAAGCACTTCTCCCGTACCACCGGGTCCAGTTTCCAAAATGGTCAGACATAGCCAGTGTTCTTTGCCTTTTTCACAACAAAAGCAGTGGGCCTGGGCTACTCAAAAGGTAAGTAGTCCACCAACCCTCCTCACAGCTTCCATCGTTTGACCTGAGGATTTTTCATTCGACCCACTTGGCTCTGGTCCGCTAAGGCATGTTCATGAAGGTGGCCACGTTCACGGGGCAAATCGCTCAGATTGCGGTCGTGGCGTGGCTCGCAATTGGTTAGAGATGTTTGGGGTTTCCAAGTAGGCGAATCACGTAAAATCATGACAAAGGCGCTTGGGTGTAAAACCCAGGGCCCAGGACGTACCCTTCTGATTTGTTGATATGTGCGAACTCAGAATCCAGAATCAGGATTGAAGGACCAGACAATTTCACATGGCTAGCATGTCTAGTGAGCAAGTAGGTTAGTCTGTCAGCGAGGAGGGAGGGAGTGAGTGCGGCCTGCGTGCGTGCGTGCGTGAGTAGGTAAGTGAGTGAGTCATTCGAAATCAGAAAGGCGTTTTAACACCAAACGAGTTTGGGGGCTTGGGGGTGCGCCAAGCCTATGGATCGGCAGGACCTCTCAAATGGGCTGGCTCATGGTCCAACGGCCCAAGGCCTGCGCAACAAGCGATAGCGATTGACGGGGCAAGCTTGAACGTTTTTGACCTGGTTGCTTGACTCAACGAGACGTTGAAAATTGCAGGTATCCTAAGATGCAACACGCAATCCTTCATGAGACTGTATGGCCTGTAGATGAGCTGTGTGTGTGTGTGTGCGCGTATGCGTAATTGTGTCAATGCTGTTTGTTTATGGCCAGCAAGACCCTGTTGCGAATGTTGAGTCAACCATCACATACTTGAGCGAATGACCGCATAAATGGAAGCCTGTAATCTAAATGGAAGCCTGTAATTCACGTTTTGCCTAAGAGGAGGTGCCGCGCAAAAGTGGCGAGGTGGAAGTTGGCCACCCGTCTGGATTTCAGGCAGTGGGGGTTCCATGCAGGCTCCTGCAGATTGTGTTGAACCATTGTCGCACATGGCGGCAGGTTTGGCTTGGGGCAGCAGAGAGATGACTCCCTAGGCTTCCAAAGGCCATTAAAAGAATGGTCGAGGTCGCTAGACTGTTTTTTGCCGAAAGACCGTTGTTTGCGCCTGGCTCTGAATATCCAAAAAAACATGCTTTTGGTTGCCCAATAATTGCTTCGGGTCAGGTCACTGAAAGTCACGCCGCCCTCATCCTCCCAGCTGCAAATGACTGCGCCCAAGCCACTCATTCCCCGGCTTGCCAAATGTATGGTCGCAACTTTTTTCAAAATCGCCAGGTGTCCCGCCTACTGTAGAGGCGTGCATAGATTCTTCGCATGTTGGTACTGAAGTCCGGCTTGTTTGTTTCGATAAATGCTGCATACTTAGTGGCTTCGGGGCATCGCTGCCGATCAAACATGCGTTGTGGGCTCCTGGGGGTATGGTTGTCCACGCTTTTAAACGTACTTTCCACGCTTTTAAATGCACTTTCCACGCTAAAAAGCGTACTTTCCATGGTTTGTCCATGGTTTGTCCACGCCTCATTTTCTTTCGAAATCGATTAAACAATCAACAAACAACACGCGATCAGACTCTGTGCATCTGTGGACAAGAAGTGGAAAAACACGCACGGGCATGTGAGGGACAAGCCAAATTGACACAGCATGGTGACGGCGTGTGAATACAACGGGATGAAGCGACTGTAAAACATACTTAGCTTATTTCATGAAAGGCAGCAATAAAGTTCTTCAAGCTCTCACTGCACAGAAGCGCGTGGGGATGTCAGGAGCCAGCCGTCTCGAGTTGGCCAAGTTTGTCTAGACCTACTCTCAATGGTCGAGAGACATTACTTTTATAGCCTTTCGTGTTTTAAATGGTCGAGGCTATTTAAAGAATAGTCGAGGAAGCACAGGGGACTGTCAAATCTGCATACATTTGCATACAGCGCTTCTTGATCTTAAACTAGGCCAGAGGCGTGCTGTCGATGCGTTCGGCAGCCCTTGGCCTGACTTATTGACCTTAGGCACGACCAGATAGCAAAGCATGGAGTATGTTCAGCAAAATAGGAACCTTATGCCTGACCCAGAGTGTAGGGCAAAGGGTCGTTTTGCAAGAGGCGATCTGATTGTTTTTTAGCGTGCTTTGCCGAAGGCTGATCATTTCTCAACGCAGCCTCATCGTACACTTTTTCCATCTTTTCTGAAGTATTATATGGCGTCTACGGTTTCCATGGTTTTATGGTATCTAGTCTATGGTTTGTACCGTGTCCGTGGCTTTCTGGTTTCAATGATTTCTGTTGTTTCTGTACTTTCCATGGTTTCCATGGTTCTACCGTTTTCATGTTGTTTTTGTTTCATGGTTTCCATGGCTTCTATGGCTTCTATGTGTTCATTGTTTCTTTGGTTTCCATGATTTGTATGGCGTCCATGGTGTCCATGGTTTCTATAGTTTCCACGGGTGCTTTGATCCTACTTGGTCATTGTGTTGGAGAACGATCGCCCTTTAGATCCGTGTGTTGTAAAATCCTAGCCAGTTGTGAGCCAGTTTCATTCTACGCGTTATAAAATGCTGGCGGTTTCGGCCCATGTGTTGAAATATGCTTGCCAATAAAGGTCAACGTGTTGACAACTTTTCGCTAGTCGTGTCTGTGTGTGTTGTAAGCTGATCGCGGAATTGCGCACGTGGCAAAATTGGCTCGACTCGATGTGGTAAAATGACGGCCCTCCCGTTCACAGGGACCCCTCCTTAGGCGTGCACATGGCGTGCTCACCAGGAAGTTGCAGTGAGAGAAGTCTGAATGTATTCTCCCATTTCTTCAAATCATGTTTATGCTGTTTGCGATAACACCCAGCAGGCTCACCGGCACAAAAGCACCCCGATTCCAGAACGCCCCGCGTCCGCGTGTTTTTTTTGAGTTGGAATCGTCAAAGGTCGGCGGATTTTAGTCTCCCAAGGTCGCTGTTTCGTTGTACTTTGTCTTTGACCTGGACACGCGCATCTTTGAGGCAGACACCACCCTGCGGAGCCCTGGCCTACATCCGGCTATGGGCGACCCAACTGTTTTGGCTGATTCTTTTTCCCTCATGTCAGAAGGGTACCACATCGGGCTGCTTCTTTAGGAAGTCCGACAAATGGTGCGTTTGTCCAACAGAATCAACTCCCTTGTGGCAAATGTTGCGCTTCGCAGATTTTGTGGCCATGCTTGTAGTAAGGAAACATCTAATTGAAGACAGGGCAAACTACAGTTGCCGAAGTTCAGAATCGGAGGGGGTCGGATGAACCGCCCCCCCAATTTGCTATCTTCCAAGAGGATCAGGCACGACAGAGTTCGGATATGACACACATAAAGCGGAATAGAGAAAGATGTGATGAGAGTGGGCAAGCCCATTCCCAGTATTTGCGAATGATGGATGTGAGTTCTTTCGTGCACGGTTTGTTATCGTGAGATGTCGGGAGTGAACACCGCATTCGGAGTAAATCGACAGATTCAGAAGCCCATGGTCATGTTATCGTTTTTGGAGTTTAAATCTACAAGCACTTGCGGACAATCTAATGTACCCATGTCCACACAAGGTATAGCAATTTGTGACCGTACACTTGTGAGACTTGACAAGATATGTTGTACACGTTGCTTGCAACCCAAGTCGGTATGCCGAAGTCCAGCTCATCTTGGTTGAGCGCAGTCAATTGCCTAGATGACTAGAAAGGGGCTGGTAGGGTACTAGCGCAGGATCATCAGAGCAGTGTGTTTACACTTGCTGCAAGCAATTGTGTCCATCAACCACAGCCAATTCCTATGCTTGCCTGTGTGATCAGGTGGGGCAGAAAGCGGCGCATGCTGCGTTTCAACTCGCATGTCGTGGATCGAACGGGTAACACAAACACACAGAGACACACATCCACGTGCACACATATGGGGGCTTTGGTTTTCCGTCAGGCACAGACATGCAGACGTCGCCACTAGCAAACACACCCAGCGTAAAGATACACAAGCCATATTGATGAGTTCATGAAGTGCTGGCCAGGATGTTCCTGTAGCACCTGTAGGGCTTGGACAGTACCAGGAGATTGCGAATGCTTTTTTTTGAGTTCTTCCGTTCTAGTCCAGAGAACCAGGTTGCAGTTCAACCGGATGGACAAGGGGTTCGCATGCACGAAATCCAAACGGGTTTGGTCCTCGGTCAAACAACTGTAGGAGACAGTCGCATTGTCAAACGAGAAGTGCCCAGCCCCCAATTTATAGAGGACGTTTATACGATTTGATTCTGCGTATTTGGGACCGAATAGGGAGACGCCCGCACCTTTACAACTGGAACCGCAGCACTGTCCCAGGAACATGCAGCCTTCTAATTCAATGGATGTTACTTTCATTGGCGGCGCTACATTTGGAGCATCTGAAGCTTTCGCAGGGACACACGTTCAGTCTGCGCGGTCAACCCAGCAGCCTCATTCAAGAGTAATTTGTAAAGGGTTCTTCTTCCAGGTTGACAAGAATTGGACAAAGGGGAACCTTTAATCAGAGAGGTTGACTAATCGTGCGCTGGTATTACAAAAAGAGTTTGGCCATTCCTGACGAGTACCTTTTATTTGAATCAAGTCCCGTAATTTTGAATTCAGTCGCGCCATGCCACAAACAAATATTAAACTGCGGGTGGGGTGAATGTCAAGGCTTTTTCTCTTCTCGTCAACCAGCATAGCACACACGCAAACACCAGAAGGTTCCGGGGCAAAGTCATGGGGTCCTAGTCAGGTTTCATGCGGGTGGAGTGGAAGAGGGTTTTCTATTTGCAAATGCAGGATTCGCCCAAGATTGCAGCGATTGCCTGCATTCTCAGGCTTCGATATCGCCAACACGTGAGGAAGCTGGTGGTTAAGACAAAGCCACGCTGGCCCGGAAAGTTTTTGCTGAGCAGCGCGTTCTTCTTCACATGGCGGCTTGGCAGAACGTCAATCGCAAGGCTTCACAACCTTCCGTCAGCTTTGGCTTGAAGTGGGCTATACCTTGGCTTTTGAGGGGTGTTTGGCATGTTGGGGGCTGCGTGGGTCATTCCAAATGCGATGTTTAAAGTCTACGAGCTAAGGGGATCGATCCGTGGATCCCTTTGTAACCCAGGTAGTGGCCGATGTTTGGTTCTCTCATGATTCTATGTTTGGAGGTTGCCCAGGCCTGGCCCTCGAGGGACGAATGTGGTTTTGGTTAACGCGCGCCTGCTTGTTCTTCTGCAACAGGCTGGGGCGGGTACGGGTGTGTCTCAAAATGGAGCACCTGCAATGGTTGCCAACACACTCTCCTTCGGTTCCCTCACTCGCTGATGGGATCTTATTCAACTGTCGAAGCTTGATTGATCTCGCGGTTTTCGAGTCCCCCTGATGAAGTCATGATCCCCCTGTCGCAAATATTTCTACCAGATTCCTAAAGTGCCAAAGGGAAACCCTTTTCGCCTCCCAAACCTCTCCATGGAGAACCAGCTTGTGGCTTCTGCTTGGGACTCGAGGAATTCATCGGAGAGATGCTTCACTCCCTGTACACCGGGGTTCTCTCAGCTTCTCGGGGGCGAGAAACCCCTTGAAACCGCCACTTGCACCAGTGTGAAAGAGAAAAGCGAAGAAGCCGAGAAAGGTAGAGGTGAGAAATGTCAGGTGAGTGGGGAAATCCAATCAAAATGCCAGAGGGAGCAGGGCTTGACACCTATTGAGGTTTCCACTGCAACCACAATGGGTATTAGTACTGATGGACAACACCCTCCCAGATTTGGTGGCCCCATGTAAAGGATGCCCACCAAGCGTCAGTCTTTTAAATTTTCAGGTCTTTGTTTCAGCATGTTTAAAGGTCACCCATTCTGTACAAGATCCACTTTGTGGAGAGGTAGCGTGTCCCGCGCCCGCGTCTCAGACATCCGTGGCAAGTTCCTCCCGCACTGCTTCGCCCGGATGGTGGCAAGACAATGCAGGAGAAGAGAAAAGTGATGGCGTTAGCCCATCCCAGTGGAAAATTCAGGGGTTCCCAATTCAATCATCGTTCCCAAACTGCAGGTTCGACCCTTCGGCTGAAGACTTGTTTGTTTGCAGCATGGGAAGGTTTTGTTTTGAAAGGGACCAGCTTAGGCTGGCGCGGCTGGTCACCCCAATGGCCTTGTACGGCATCGTGATCTTCGCCTGGAAGAACCGCAGGCGGGGGAACCAGAAAAAGAATCGGCCACGAAAGCAAAAAAGAGGCGCCGGGAATTTAGTTTTCGGCACCATTCGGCACCCCGGCGGAGCTGGGCTCTTTGTATTCTATTGTTTGAATGCGCTTGGTTCCTTTTCCATAGTGTCCACGTCGTTGTGTTAAAATCCGGCGATTTGCCGTGGACGTATGGTGGTGTCCTGAAAATGTTCTCCTCAATTAGACTTCTTGTGATGTATTGTTGAACACGTGGTCCAAAGTAAAGTGAGTTTTGTTTTAGGAATGTTTAATGGGAACTATGAGGAGATGTGCTATTAATCTGGCAGTGTGTTTGTCGTGCTGGTGCGATAGGCGGGGAATGAAATGTCTCCTGTAAACCATCCCCCTTTATCATTCCCTACTGAGCACCAGCAAGTTGTTTATTAGACTTGCATGTCTCAGGTTCTCATTTTTTGTTTGTTCAGCTTGCAACCTTGGCACGAGGGCTTGGCCCCCAGAGCTTGATAGAAGCTCAATAAGGGGAAAAGAACCCGCAACAGACCAGACACCCAAGTTATGTTGTGTGGATACGGGGGGAGGGTCACGCCGCCATTGTACAGCAAACACGTATTGCAGAGTGAATACGCCAGTCTTGTGTTTTCGTGAGCTGGTTTCCAAGGTAGAGGGTGGGTGCATGTCTGCGTGTTTTCACATGGCTTCAAGGGCCAGAACGAGAGCTGCAGAGTGAGCTGGGGCCAAGCGAAGGTGAATTTGACTGGTTTATGGGGGGGGAGATTTGACAGGTTTCTTTTTGATCGGTTACTTGACCGGCTTTTTGCGGTTTCTGCTTTCTAGAAGACCGGCTTTGGGGATGAGACCGGTTTCTAGAGAGATTTGACCGGAGTTGGATCGGCGCAAGGGGATCTCACCGCTTCCCGGCCCTGCACCTCCCATCGTTTCAGGCGGACTGGAGGCAGCTGGAGCAGGGATTTTGGCTGATGGGGTTGGGGGGGGGATCGGACGGAGCAATTGATCCCGAAAAGCTTCCCGGGGCGAATTGTGACAGGGAAACGTTTGGTTGTTCACTTATCTGAAAGGTATGTTTCGGCAAACCAGTTTTTCTCAGTCTGCATCACAGAGTATGGTCACGCCAGATTCTAAATGCCTGGTCACCTAGAGGGGGAGTCAAACAAGAGGCATGTTGATGGCATGGAGCATCCGTGGCTGGTTGTGACGGAGTTCCTGGCTGGCTTACTTCTAGTTCCCTTTACTGTTCTGAAATTTAACAGCAGGAACTCCAACCTCTCCTTTTGGGACATCGCTTCCTTTCGGGAATGGACACCTAGGCCCCAAATTCCCTTCAGCCGTGCTCTGGACCAAAAAGCCAAAGAAAACTTGCGTTTTCCAGGTGCCCCAACCTGGTGATCGGCGGCTGCGGACTGGATTGAACGAGAGGGTTTCACCACATGTTTTCCGTCCAAAGGCTTTGGGCCTTTGGGTCTGTGGGTGTCGGGCCTGAAGGCCAGTCCCTTGGAGATAATTATATGTTGGCTCGGATTTTTGGCATGGAGCCCAATACGATTGTCCCACAAACAGACAGTCATCCAAAGATGATGGGTTTGTGGGTTACATGTTAAGAGCAAGCCATGGACTGTTTGGGACCCACTTGAAAGAGTCCATGTAGCTCATGGCAGCTTTGAGTCGCCCAGCTGGGGAAGTGTTCAAAGTTCAACAGGCCAATCTTCGCCGTGTACTATTTGCCAGGGGGCAGGCCATGCGAGTGGAGCACGGCACTCCGTTTACCCATGAAGGGATTTCAACACAAAGTTGTTGAAGTGGAGATTCCCAGGGTCTTGGTCAAAGACCTCGACATTGGGAGCAGAGTTGGGCCGTGGTGCCATTTAGCTAGCGGATCTGAGAGTTTGTCAGATATATAGTTGGACCAGATTTTGCAGCAGGCGGTTTGGGGCGGAGTTGAGCAGTGCTCGGGTGCTTTGGAACGTAACAGCCAATACATGCAAATGAACATGTCCAGCTGACCATGAGTGCCACGCTCGGATGTTGACCCGCATCCAAGCCGCCACCTTTTCGCGCCGGGTCCCTCACCCGGGTCGGCCAGGCGCCATCCTGGGGTCAAGCGGCGAATCGTTCCGAGTCAGTTTCGGTGCGGAGCAAATTTCAAGGATTTTCCTACCCAGTCCTCCCCTTTTTGCTTGAATGGCTGAAAGGCCTCATCGCAGCCCCAAGGCATTTTATTTTCCCGCGAGGGGCATCGGTTCGGAAACAGCGGCCGGAAGGTTCGGAGTGTACTAGATGAGGAAGAGCCAATATTTACGATCTACTGTAAAGAGGACAGCATTTAGGGTATATACCAGATTGCCATTAAATGGAGGCTCCACTTCCCTTGTGCTCGAATTCTATGGGTCGAATCATAGCTGAAAGAGCGATTTACATTATGATAAGTTACATTCCCAGTTGAAGACGTGAGCTTCTCATCATGTTTCACCTTTTGAGTCTGAATCGTCTTCCCAGAAGTGTCTCTGAGTGACTAGCGGGCTGCAGCCTTGCTTTTGCAAAAATGCTTTCAGTGGGGAAAGCAAAGCTGCCCAGTTCCTGAGGTGGCCGACATTTTGGGGGAGATGTCAGTGCCAAGATAGTTTGGGGCTTTCGGCCAATCCGCTCAAGTGAGCAATAACTTGCTGGTGCGATAGATCCATTGACCCCTGGGTTCACGACATCACTTAGGTAGGTGCGTCGTAAAGTAGGGGACCCCTAAAGTGGCCATGGATTCCCTGTTGATTCCCTTTTGGTTTATCAACCAAAAGGGGGGGGCCAGCCCAAAACACACTTCCTGGCGAATGAGAAATGGAATGAACTCGAGAAAAACCATTCCCGGATTCCCTGCCTATCGCGGCAGCAAGACAAAGACCTGAGCCAAACCCACCGTCCAACCCCCGTTCGCGCAGGCTGCGAGCCTGGCTCTCGGCCGGCCGATGTGTCCGGAAGACCTCAAGACACCCCCTCCTAAATAGAAAATTTCTGCCTACACCCTGCACCGCAGTCCGGTTTTTGTTGAATTCCTTTTAAGGTTGACTGAGTATGCTGAACAGTATGCTGAACACAATCTGACATATCATTTTGGGATGGCCCTGGGGTTGGGCCAGGTACACTCCTGACATGGAAACAAACAATGGTTCTTAGGATTGGAGGTTGCTTTTGGGGCCCCAAGTTTCCATGTACATTTAGGCGTGATTTTGGCCGACGGAGTTTTGTGGGCCGGATTTTCTTGGTAAGAATCTGCAAATTAAATGAATCCCCAACGTTCAAGGCGTCCAACCAATTGGACAAGAAGACCTTTTTGGACGTCGGAAAGCCTAAGTTTGGATGTGCTGAAGCCCTTTGGACTAGGCCGCTAGGGAGAATGCTTCGAGCACCACTCGCGCAACCTGCGGCTTCAGAACCCTGCGGACAGGACCCAGAAAGAGATGTGCTTTTGAATGGAAATCTGGAGGGACCGGGGCTCAAGCCGAGCAAAGTCAGCATGGCCGTGCCATGGTGGGTGTCTGTAGCAGCTGCATGTTTGCTGACGAATGTAGCGGAGGCGGGAGAGGGGACGAGTTCAAAAGATCCGGATAAATCTCATGCCTTAGCGCAGAGCATGTTGTCCCCAGTGGATCCATTTACCTGGTTTTGTAGGAACCCAAGCGAACCACCCGATTCTGAACACCAATAGCCAGGGCAAAACGCCTGGGATCCACCGTAAACAGCCCCCCGATTTCGGAGGTGGCCTAAAAACTGGATCAATCAAAAGTGATCAGAATCCCCGCGAATGTGGGAATCCCCCACATCAACCAGTGGTAATCCTGGGTGGCCATTTGCTCACAAACTGAGAAGCTCAATGGTTTCGCCAATGTCCGCTTGTCTTTGAAGGTGGCCAGGTTCTGGATGCTTGAACAGATTTTGCCCCCCTTCGCATGTTGCCAGGATCTGTTTTCTTAGCCTCGGTAGCTGTGAAAAAGTCAACTACGGCGTCACTTGCAAGCTGCCCCTTGCGGGAGACAGGGGGCGGTGCAACCAATGCATGTTCAGTGGCACCCCTGCCTTTTGGTTTGGGGAAAGGACCAATCACACAACGAAGTGGTTCCCTTCTACCAGGATCACTGAACAGAAGGGTTTTGGTACTCCCGGGGAGTGGAGGTTTTGGAAGGACTTGATGAAACGGTTATGCTTGTTGTTCAATGTTTGGCGGGGGTTCCCCTGAAAGTCAAATCATTGTCACAAGGTATGCGTGCTTCAAGCTGAGTTTGTTCAATGTGTATTCCATTTGTTTCATAGGTTTCGCGTACCGGTAAAGAATGCACCCTGTGTTTGCAGGTCCCAATTTGGCTGGGGGTCATGTGCAGAAATATTGTTTGTACCGGCAACACCTGAGTCACAGTCAAGTAAGAACGGAAACCCTGCATAGTTTTGGGCAATCATTGTGTACCATAAGGTTTGTACTCTTGCACCTATTAACATAATGAACATGTTCTGAGGGTAGAAGACAGTTCCCACGAGCCTTGACTATGGCGGGGATCATGGCCAGAAGGCCCTTTGCAGCACAAAGCGTACCTGAACGTACCTGAACAAAAGATAGTGCTGTGTAATCTGGTTTTTGGCCAGCAAGTTACCCTCTATGAAACCATTAATTAGAGGGCCACTAGTACGCTGCAAGGGCCCCTACCCTGAAGAAGTAGTCATCAATATGTCCAAGTGTGTCGTTAGTCAACCAAGAAATGCTTGCAAGCCATCTTTGACCCCGACCTTATTCCCCCTTTTCGGTTTGGTGGGTTCCCCTCTGAGAAATCATCAACCCACAAATCCTACTTGTGATGCACCCATCAATTCCAATTATTTACTGCTCCGCGCGCCGGCTTCGCATGTCCGCCGCGCTGGTTGGTTGGTTACGTGCGTGCGGCCCGCAGGTTGAGCACGTGCGTGAGTGCGGCGCGTGCGCGTCATCAGGACGGGCTTAGTGAAGGCTGGCCCCAAACGCGGGCGATGCAAGGGATGCAGGGTATGCGCGAATCACAGGGGCTTCCGACAGCGTCGGCGACGGTGGCAATGCAGCCAGGAGTCGGAAGGCAAAGTCTGGGCATGCGCCCCTTTGGGCGACATAGCACGGCGAGGCCACGGCAAGCACTGCGACCTTGTTGCTTGGGGATGTTTGCTTCAACAACCCCCCCGTGAACCGAATGTTGAGAAGAAGGCCGAGAGATGAACATCCCGCCAGTCTTGGGACCGGTCCTGGCCTCAACACGAACAGCTCACCAGGGTTCCAATCACTTCATTCCAAGTTGCATCCCACGCCGGTCCCCTTTGCAAGGCTAGCGGGAGGCAGAGGGTCGGCGGATTTTCGTTTGGTGAGTTCCCCGCTGGGAAAGATCAAGCCCCCCCCCCCCCGAAAAACTAGACCACGGTTGGCCCGAAAGCAGAACATCGCAAGCGAGGTCGGCCCAACGCTGCAGGATGCGTTCTTTTTCCCTACACGAAGCATTTGTGAAGCAAGCGCGAGACAGCACCAGGCAAGGTGCTCTGCGCAAACTGGTCGGTGCAAGTTGGTCTGCGCAAGTTGCTCTACGCAAGTTGCACTGTGCAAGTTGCTCTGCGCAAGTTGCTCCGCGCAAGTTGCTCCGGCAAGTGCAAGTGGCTCCCTGCAAGTTGCTCTGTGCAAATTGCGCTCCCTGCAAGTTGCTCTGTGCAAGCTGCTCTGTGCAAGTTGCTCTGTGCAAGTTGCTCTGCGTAAGTTGCTCTGCGCAAGTTGCTCTAGGCAAGGCGCTCTGCGCAAACTGGTCGGTGCAAGTTGGTCTGCGCAAGTTGCTCTGTGCAACTTGCTCTGCGCAAGTTGCTCTGCGCAAGTTGCTTTAAAATGCAAGTTGCATCTTGCGACGCCCGCCCGCGGACCAGGGAGGAATCGAACCCGCGACCCGCCGGTTCCGGGAGCAGGCGCGCGAACCACGAGACAACTCCCGAGGACCAGTTCGAGTCGCAAAAAACCTTGAGTTTTTGCACCTCGACCACGCCGATTTTCGCAAAAAACCTTCGGTTTTTGCACCTCGACCACGCCGATTCCCGCAGAGGGTTGAAATCGCAAAAAAACCTGGGTTTTTGCACCTCGACCACGCCGATCCCCGCAGAGGGTCGCGCGAGCAGGTTAGAAATCGCAAAAAACCTGGGTTTTTGCACCTCGACCACGCCGATCCCCGCAGAGGGTCGCGCGAGCAGGTTAAACATCGCAAAAAACCTCGAGTTTTTGCACCTCGACCACGCCGATCCCCGCAGAGGGTTGCGCGAGCACCGCAGAAATCGCAAAAAACCATGGGTTTTTGCACCTCGACCACGCCGATCCCCGCAGAGGGTCGCGCGAGCAGGTTAGAAATCGCAAAAAACCTCGAGTTTTTGCACCTCGACCACGCCGATCCCCGCAGAGGGTCGCGCGGGAACTTTAGAAATCGCAAAAAACCATGGGTTTTTGCACCTCGACCACGCCGATCCCCGCAGAGGGTCGATTTTCGTGTAGTGTCGTCGGCACTACCCCGCCGCCCTAAGAAGAGATTTTAACTCCTCGCAAGTCAATTGCACTTGACTCCTTGCACTTGCAACTTGCACTTGACTCCTTGCTTGTTTCAAGGAGTCATTGCAAGGAGTCATTGCAAGGAGTCATTGCAAGGAGTCATTGCAAGGAGTCATTGCAAGGAGTCATTGCAAGGAGTCATTGCAAGGAGTCATTGCAAGGAGTCATTGCAAGGAGTCATTGCAAGGAGTCATTGCAAGGAGTCATTGCAAGGAGTCATTGCAAGGAGTCATTGCAAGGAGTCATGAGAGCCATTGCAAGTTGCAAGGAGCCAAGTGCATGGAGTCAAGTGCAAGTCGCAAGTGCACGGAGTTAAGTGCAAGTTGCAAGTGCAAGGGGCCAAGTGCAAGGAGCCAAGTGCAAGGAGCCAAGTGCATGGAGTCAAGTGCAAGTTGCAAGTGCATGCAAGTTGCAAGTGCAAGGAGTCAAGTGCAAGTTGCAAGTGCAAGGAGTCAAGTGCAAGTTGCAATCCTTGCCATGACTCCTTGCAATGACTCCTTGCAATGACTCCTTGCAATGACTCCTTGCAATGACTCCTTGCAATGACTCCTTGCAATGACTCCTTGCAATGACTCCTTGCAATGACTCCTTGCAATGACTCCTTGCAATGACTCCTTGCAATGACTCCTTGCAATGACTCCTTGCAATGACTCCTTGCAATGACTCCTTGCAATGACTCCTTGCAATGACTCCTTGCAATGACTCCTTGCAATGACTCCTTGCAATGACTCCTTGCAATGACTCCTTGCAATGACTCCTTGCAATGACTTTCATGATGATGATTCCTTGCAATGACACCTTGTAATGACTCTCATGAGAACAACTCAAGTGAACCCAGCGGAAGAACCCTTCGCCATGCTTTCGGGAAAAAGGGAACCCACCAAAGTAGAAAGCTCTACCAAGCCACTAATTCTCAACCCCACCAAAGGGTTCCCTTGCGCATCGGCCCTTGGCTGCACACTTCCAAGGAGCGCGGACGCTCAACGCAGAGCGAGGGCCGGCGCTTGGGTGAGTTCATGCCGCTCGAAACACAACGCTTTGCCAGGTTGCGGGGGCTTGAACTTCTAGAGGGAGCCCCACAACCCAGTTGTCTGGCGGCAACCTCCCCATTGCCAGAAACTTGTTTTCCATTCACTGGCATGCAGCAAGTTTTGGCACGAGAGATGAGGCTTGGCTCACTTCATGACCTTACTCACTTTTGGGACCATTTTAGTGGTAACCAAACAGACACTCAGGGGTTGAGTTGATTCCTCCTTAAAAAGAGTCCCCAGCCATTCTGATCCTTAGAGTTTTCGACTTGTAGAGATGAGAGGAATGTTTGCCATGTACTACGGTTTGACTTTAAAGGATGAGCTCATCATTGAGAGAACTCCATGGCAACCTGACTTCAATCTTGAAATGTGTCAAGCCAACTTAGGATTTCGGTCCGGTTGTTTTTCCATGCTTTGCAACAATCTTTCAAACAAACTGGTTTCTGAGGAGAAGGATTCCTGAACATGGTGAATTTACCTCAAGAGGGGCAACGCATGGGTGCGAAAGTTCCAAATGGAGCAAAGGGATGGTGTGTCTTAAGTCTGTGACCGGGGTTGGCTCTCGCCTTGCGAGAGTCCTCAAACAGGGAGGCAGGCAGGTCCTGCTTGAGCAACACCGAGCCTTTTTCTCCCCAAGGGGGGTGACTGTGGCAAAGGTTATGAACTTCAATGCCTGGGGCACCTTTCAACATGGTTGGCATGTAAGTTTCAGTGATGTTCACCTTGGGGTCCCCGAATGTTGCCAAGCCAAATTCAGACCTCGGGGGAGAGGCCTGAACACAGCCTTCTGTGCAGCGACCGAATCCCCTGCGGGTCAATTGCTCACCCGATCTCATGGCGGTCACGGCAGACCCAAGATTCATTCATCCCTAGCAACACTCGCATCATCATCACACAAAGCTGAGAGGACACCCAAAATGGATGGTTTCCTTTTGGGTTCCCGGTAAAGCAAAGTGAAAAGGATCACGCATTCCCCTCTGCACCTGAACATAGCACCTGCAGATACAGCAAGTGCCGGCATGCGCCGGACTCATTCTTGGGAGCATCACTCAGATTTTGTTTTTTCCTTTTTTCGGTGTTTACAGGTTGCTTTGCCGGAAATCTTTCAAAACGCAAGCCTGTGTTTGTTTTGTACCCGGGGCCCACAATTCAAGAGAGCCAATCGCTCATGTTGTTGTCAGTGGTTTGTGGAATAGTCGCCCAGGTTCCCGCTGAGCAAACCCTTTTCTGAATGCCTTGAGCAAGCCTGGGTCTCTCTCAATTTGGCTCAAGAACCCGGACCTCCAGCAGGCCGCCAGAAAAGAGGGGGGTGCCTTAAGACTCGACCAAACAAATGGGTCCTTGGAAGTTTTTGTTGAGGTCAGAGTGCGAAAAACTCGCGCATCTCCCGGGCCCCCCGGCAATAAGCATCAGGCATGTGCCCCAGCCGCCGATGCACATCCTGTGCCCTGGCAAGGAAGGGCTTGCTCTGGACACACCAATTTCGTGCTTAACAAGTGTAGACTTGTTGGCCAGTGCACTTTCGGTTGGCTTGGGGAGGACATTGGGCGGCGCCCATTTTTCCTATGTGCTGATGCGGAAACAAGTCATTTTGTCCAGGGCGCATGTCGAGGGGTTGAGCAAATGGTGACCCATAGAAGCCCGCTACAGGATTTTCTGCAGGAACCTTTCGCCAAACCCCTGGAAAGCACCAGGAATGTAGCTGATTTCCTGGAGCCAGGTTTGGGGGGTAGGAATTTTGCAGGCCTTTCCGGGCGGCCCCTGAAAAACAAACGGAAGATTGCAGCTTGGGCTTTGCTCAGCTTCCAATCTGAGGTTAACGTTCCAGAGTTGTCCCGTTATGTAGTGAGATCCGACTGACTGTCGGGGCTTGCCCTGTTGACAACGAGCCGCGTGCCCTACTGTGTGGAGAGCAGGGTTTTGGGAGATCAGGGTGCGTGAAAGCAGCGAACCTGCGCAAGGGAATAAGTGGCTATTGGGACGGCCTACCAGTGGTAACATGGAAGTTGTTTTTTCCAGAACCTTGCCATAATTTTAGGGTGCATGAGGGCGTGTTCAGCTAGTAAAGTGTCCGATCTTATCGTGGCACCTTGTGTTATTTTGCCTTTTTTAATGATTTGGAACAGGCTAGCGTTTTGGTTTGGACAGGGGAGGCTATGCTGGCTCGAGTGCTGCATGATTGCCATGCATGCATCCCAAACAGCAGTTGTCCAATGTTGCCCACTGATATTTGCATACCCGGAAGTCTCCGCCATGAAGAAAGTCGAGCAATATACCTAAAATTTGTGGGCCAAGGTTGTGTTGCTCCGCGCATGTAAAGGTGCTATAAAGGGCGAGATTATGTCTCACATGATCTCACATGCTTCTACACCATTCTAGCTACTTATGCCCTGACGGTATGCCGTAGACACAAGTTAACACAATCAACAGTCAGCGGTAGCCAGTCAGTCCAGCTAAGGGAAGTTCCCAATTTTTCAGGGAGTCGAGGGAAAGTGGATGTGTCGCAAGATGTGTCCCAAGCAAACCAAAGTACTCTCCTCGCATCGAACGCAAGCAAGCATTATGTTTAGAGAAATCTCATTTTGGGAATTGGACACCCTTCTTGGGTTACATGTTAAAAAAACAAATACTGTGGAATAGACTCCCGCCCCAGTTGGGGCGGATGAATGAAGGGATAAAGCACTACCAGCTGGTGCAAAGCGGATTCTGTCCGTCCACACGACGTGGGGCAGTAAAACGTGATCGATGTGTTTTCCCCGGCGACCACCTGAGGTTGGGTAGCCCCACACCGACCAAAAAAAAATGAATGCAAGGCTGGCAACTTGTTGAAAGGGTGACCAAACGGAAACCACGCAATTTGGAGGTTCCCCCATTTGGAGACAAATTGAAATGCCCACCGAAAGATGACATCTTAAGATTCCATTTTGGTTGTGCTGACGATGGTCTACGTCAAAACGGGTTCCATTTGCTTCCCTTTGTTGCCCAGGGTCGCTGCACTACTGAGGCACGAGAACAAGACCACCTTGCTGGAGTTCGAGATCCCCTGCTACCTGATGATCCATCCCTGTGGCGAGGCGCCGAGCGATCGCGGCCCTGGAGCCCTGGATAGGCTGTTTCCATTAGGTGTCCTTTTTAGGTTGATTTGGCGGAAAAATAGAGGGCCCTGGTTTAACGTGGTGGTTCAATCAACTGCCAGGGCCATCTATTTTCCCAAAAAGGACACCTATGGCTGTTTTTTTTTGCAACATTCGGAGGGTAAGATTGATGACGCTGAAGTGGACCCAGGTTGAAGCCGTCTCAGAAACCGCGGCAGAAGGCCTTTGGTATTTGTGTAAAGCGCGCAGCTGGCACCCTTAGAAATTTGTGCAGAATCAGCAACAGCTTCATGAGCAACTCTAGGACTGACAACTTCCCAAAATCGGAAGCAACTCTGTGATGATCTGACATGATCTATGTGCCCTATGTCGGTTGACGAAGTCAATCACTAAAGATCCAAAGTTGAGAAAGCTGCCAGGGGAATGTTAAGGTTTGCAACATTCCCTCAAACTGGCGGAGCCCTGATCGTCAACCTGCAGACCTGCAGGTCTGCGATGGCTCCTGCTTTTGTTCTTCTGCCGAGTGACTTCATGCCAGGAAAATATCGGATCCGGCGAGGCCCATTCCAGACATTTGGCTGGCACATTTCCCTTGACGGTTGGTTTCCAGCGGCTGGAAATTCAGCGAATTCAGGCACGACTTCATTTCGTTACTTTTCTGCCAGAGGGTGGGAATCTAGCAGCTGTCTCGTGCTTCCCCGTTTGCGGGGTGCTTCACAACTCGGCCCTCTTAGGACTCGAGTTTCCAAGGTGTGGGGCCCAATGCGCTGTGCGAACTGGCCCTGGAATGTGCGAAGTATCACGGGTTGTCCAAGTAAATCGTTTATCGCCTGAACTAGAAGGATGCCTGAAGCAGCCACTCAATTTCTGCTTGACCAACCACCAAGCCACCACTTCTCCCACCATACCTCGACGATGTTTACCCTCCTTTCCCACCAGAGGCCTCCTTTAGCAAACTACCCCTACAGGCTCACAGGCTGGATGGGAGGCTCCAGTCGTTCTCTGGGCGGCATGGCGCGCTCGAGCGACTCGAGTCGCGAGGTGCGGATCCCGCCGGAAGGGCTCAACTTCAGCTTTCCCTTCGGGAGTTGGTACGCCATGGGCTCTGACAGCGTGGTGTCCACCATCAGGCCTGAGGATGCGGAATGAGGTAAACGGGGAGCCTTATTGCTTTTTGTTGAGGAGTTGGAACATCGCCTCTTAAGCCCATGTTGATGCCTTTTGGTGGGGTGATGCTTGAGGGTCATAAATATAGTATGGCATACTAGAATATACTATAATATAGTGGAATACAGTACCCACCCACCAGCTAACATGGAAGTGCACAGACCCCTGTAGAAAGACTACTTTCCTCTTGGAAAGGGCCTTTTTGTATTTCCATGTTAGCTGGTGGGAGGGTATGTGTACATATAAGGAACTCTGCTTCAGTGCCTGGCAAGATTGAGTGGCCGGAATTCAACCAGCAACTCGCTGGGTACAATTTTCACAGCCACAGCTTTACTTTAAATCCCGGGATCTTGCCAGACCCATTCGCCATCCAACAGGTTTGTTTCTATATGTTGGCTGTAGGTGATCAACGTTCTAGGTCACCGATTCGGGGAGTCAAACGGGCTTACCAGTGATGCTTCCTTTCATGAGGATCACTCATTTCCGGCTTATGAATGACTACAATTTAGGCAGTTTAGTGGTGGTGTTTTGTTGAATCTACCTCTTGTGGGGCGACTTGAAAAGCGACGTAATTAACAAGCCAAGAGCCACCTGTTCCCAAGACATGTGTTCTTTTTGCTGGGGTCTTTCTATTTTCCATTTTGGATGAGTCAAGCAAGGGGTCATGTCTAAAGGGGCGCCAGCGGGGTGTTCATTTCCTGGTGTTTCCTACAACCCTTGCCGAGCAGGGCTCCTTAAAAGATACATTTTGCCCATTTAAAACATGGCTTGTTCCACCAAAATAAAGGGAAACCACCATTTACAACAAGGCAATGTTCAGGTGTATAATGTAAGGATCCCTGCCGCGCTTTTGTGTTAAAGGAGTTCATAACACTCTTTGGGCTAGACAATGGTTTCGCTTTGGGGTCATTTAAGGGAAGCAACGAACCCGGCTTGAGGCGGGATTCTGAACCGCAAATTGGGTATTTGTGTCTTGTTTGTTTACGGGACATCACATTTTGGGACCATTTACCCCTTCAATCAAAGTGACTTGCCCCTCCCACTTGTCCAAAGGAACCCCAGAAACCCCAGCAAGTTCCATGTGGTAGAATGTTCTTGACCGGTTTACCGTGTATGCGGATGCATGTGTTTTCTTGATACTTGGGAGTTGGTAGCATCGGGCAAGACTTGATACGCAGTCATCAGTTTGCAAGGAGACCAATACAAACCCGTCGAGTTCTGGAACGTTTCCTTTTTGGGGGGGGGCATGTTTCTTTTGCAAAGCGGAAAGCCGATCTTTGGCTCGACGCAAGATTTTCGGAGCAGGCCTCAAAGGGTGCAGGGGCCGTTGGGATGGCGTTCCCCAAACGTGGCCTCCTGCCAACGCCCAGCCTAAGTCCACTTAGTCACAACAAAATGGTCGCAGACAAATCGGGCCACGGGAGCCAAAGGCGACGCCCCACGTCGCTTGGCCGACATCGTTGTCCTCTCACAGACGGGACATTTCTTTGGATTTGGAAGGGCTGGAAGCGTGGCCTTCAAGGTCGGCTTGGACCAGAGTTGATAGCGCTGGTCTCTGCTTGGCTCTGATCATGGACCCTCTAGTTTCCCAAAAAGGACATGGAAGGTGCATCAGCGTCAGGCAGACGGAGCATGCGTTTAGCCAGTACACCTTGTACTTCGCCCTTGCCACCGCGGCGGTGTTTCTCTACCAGGACATTCGCAGCGGCATGCAGGACCCCGACAGCGTCAATTCCGCATCGTCAGGCATGCACCTGGAGTCTCCATGACCCTCAAAGTGGGGTCACATACTCAAAATTAGGAGATCATGACCTCATTGTTTAAGGGTCATGGAGACTTTAGGGAGGGCAAATTGAAAGAGTTCATTGGGGGATGTGAATTCCGGATTTGGTTTGATCATTTGTGACTGCACAGTTTGCAAGCAGCCTTTCCGGTCAAATGATGGTCGCTTCAAAGGAGCCCATTCATATGCCCCTGTTCACCTGAGCAATGAGCTTTCCTCCTTGTTTCAAGCGTGTCCACATTCTTCGCAGCATTCACTCCGCAAACGGCAGCCGCGCAAGTGCTACACAAAACTCCAGCATCGGCGGTTGTTTGGGGCATCCTATACTTTCATTTGACAGACCAGCTTTCTGTCCAAAACGGTCCTTTACCATTTTGGGTTCCTTTCCTTTCCGCTTTGAACCATCAAGTGGTCACGGTTTGTGGATGAGGTGTTTGTGGTCGAGTTCCAGCAAGGCTGACTACATATAGCCCGGAATCAATATCGTTTCTTGGCAAAAGCTGAGGATAGAATTTCCGTGTCGAGACGCAACGTCGATACTTCCAGCTAGGAGCGACCAGGCGTTGAGGAGGCCAAGGCGAAGAAGCAGCTAGGCGGGGTTGAGTTGAGTGGGTCTCCATACCCACACCACCCCAAAACGCCCCGATCCCAGTTTTGGTCCATTTGAGTTGGCCTTTTTGTGGCACTTGCCTTGGTGAGGGCACACACATGCACACTCACACGCACAGTCCATGTGTAGCATCCCATTGCAAACTTGCAATGGCACACATGCCAAACCTTCATCTTCATGATTTGGTACAAATACCAATGGTGAATCAAGCTCCACAAATGCCACAGGTAGAGCACACCTTCCCAGTCATTACGATCCCAAATGGTAGTGGATGTGAGCATGGCAATGCCCTCAACATAGTCCTTTTCACCAGGATCAAGGTTGAGACACCTCAACTGATGTTGGCAACGTTGCCGACGACCTTCTTTTAGACAAGTGTACGACTTATAGTATATATGTCCGAAGAATGTGTTTTTTCTTCTTTGTTTCTCTTTTTTTTAAACATTTGGTAGTGCTTAGTGTGCGCTATGTACGCAATTGAAGTAAACATCACTTGTTCCCTCAGCAAGTTAATGCCGGGGAAACACGCACTGATAGCCATGCTAAGTGCAATTCAAGAAGTGCTAGCGCATGCCAGCACATCCTGGACTGAAGATTCCAAGTTCCCAGCCAAGGTTTTCATGGAAGCCTTAAATCCAGGCTTAGGGCAAACCAGGAAGTGCTAGCATGCATGTTCTAGCATATCCGGTTGAAGATTGAGGGTTGTTCCAATCTTCAACCTTCAACACTCATGAGTCATTTATACAGACATACATACATACATACATACATACATACGTACTTACATACATACATACAGACATACAGACATACAGACATACAGACATACAGACATACAGACATACAGACATACAGACATACAGACATACAGACATACAGACATACAGACATACAGACATACATACATACATACATACATACATACATACATACATACATACATACACACATACATACATCATGCATGCATGCATGCATGCATGCATACATCATGCATGCATGCATGCATGCATACATACATACACACACCCACACATATGTATGTACGTACGTACATACATACGTACATACGGACAGACAAACAGACAGACAGACACACATACACATACATACTGGCATACATACATAGATGCATACATACATAGATGCGTACATACATACATACATACATACATACATACATACATACATACCTACATACATACCTACATACCTACATACCTACATACCTACATACCTACATACCTACATACCTACATACCTACATACCTACATACCTACATACCTACATACCTACATACCTACATACCTACATACCTACATACCTACATACATACCTACATACCTACATACCTACATACCTACATACCTACATACCTACATACCTACATACCTACATACATGCATACATGCATACATGCATACATGCATACATGCATACATGTACAATCCCGTATGAGCACCCCAATGCACACATTTCAGCAACATCACCGTTTTGTTGGTGTCACAAGTTAGCCTTACCTTGATTTAATGATGCAATTGCCAATGTATACATGTACGCGTACCTCGCACACACACACATTTGCATGTGTATATATATGAGCCACGGACAAAACACACGAAGACCACTTTATCAAGGCGGGGTACGTTTTTGCATAACACATGCCAAAACCATGGAAAACGATAAGGTCTCCCCCAAAAACGATAACCCTTAGCTAACACACGGCTCTATAATAACCCTTGCAGTTGCAACTTAGCTAGGGTGGGACCCCTGCGTGGCCACCGTAAAACCAGAACGGAAGTGTACTTCGCGTACTAGACTTGCACGACAAAGTTGCGATTTTCGAGCTGGAGCGCTGTGGAAGTGTACTTCTCGTACTAGACTTGTACTACAAAGTTGCGATTTTCGAGCTGGAGATGCGGAAGTGTGCTTCGCTTACTCTACAAAGTTGCGATTTTCGAGCTGGAGCTGCGGAAGTGTACTTCGCGTACTAGAGACTTGTACTACAAAGTTTCGATTTTCGAGCTGGAGCTGCGGAAGTGTACTTCGCGTACTAGACTTGTACTACAAAGTTGCGATTTTCGAGCTGGAGCTGCGGAAGTGTACTTCGCGCACTAGACTTGTACTACAAAGTTGCGATTTCGAGCTGGAGCTGCGGAAGTGTACTTCGCGTACTAGACTTGTACTACAAAGTTGCGATTTTCGAGCTGGAGATGCGGAAGTGTACTTCGCGTACTAGACTTGTACTACAAAGTTTCGAGCTGGAGATGCGGAAGTGTACTTCGCGTACTAGACTTGTACTACAAAGTTGCGATTTTCGAGCTGGAGATGCGGAAGTGTACTTCGCGTACTAGACTTGTACTACAAAGTTGCGATTTTCGAGCTGGAGCTGCGGAAGTGTACTTCGCGCACTAGACTTGTACTACAAAGTTGCGATTTTCGAGCTGGAGCTGCGGAAGTGTACTTCGCTTACTAGACTTGTACTACAAAGTTGCGATTTTCGAGCTGGAGAGTGTGCTTCGCGTACTAGGATTGCACTATCCAGTTGCGATTTTCGAGCTGGAGCTGCGGAAGTGTACTTCGCGCACTAGACTTGTGCTACAAAGTTTCGATTTTCGAGCTGGAGCTGAGGAAGTGTTCTTCGCGTACTAGACTTGTACTACAAAGTTGCGATTTTCGAGCTGGAGCGCTGTGGAAGTGTACTTCCCGTACTAGACTTGTACTACAAAGTTGCGTTTTTCGAGCTGGAGCTGCGGAAGTTTACTTCGCGTACTAGACCTTTACTACAAAGTTTCGATTTTCGAGCTGGAGCTGCGGAAGTGTTCTTCGTGTACTAGACTTGTACTACAAAGTTGCGATTTTCGAGCTGGAGCGCTGTGGAAGTGTACTCCCCGTACTAGACTTGTACTACAAAAATGCGATTTTCGAGCAGGAGCTGCGGAAGTTTACTTCGCGTACTAGACTTGTAATACAAAGTTGCGACTTTCGAGCTGGAGCTGCGAAGTGTACTTTGCGTACTAGACTTGTACTACAAAGTTGCGATTTTCGAGCTGGAGCTGCGGAAGTGTACTTTGCGCACTGGACTTGTACTACAAAGTTGCGATTCTCGAGCTGGAGCTGCGGAAGTGTACTTCGCTTACTAGACTTGTTCTACAAAGTTGCGATTTTCGAGCTGGAGTTGCGGAAGTTTACTTCGCGTACTAGACTTGTAATACAAAGTTGCGATTTTCGAGCTGGAGCTGCGGAAGTGTACTTCGTGTACTAGACTTGTACTACAAAGTTGCGATTTTCGAGCTGGAGCTGCGGAAGTGTACTTCGCGTACTAGACTTGTACTACAAAGTTGCGATTTTCGAGCTGGAGCTGCGGAAGTGTACTTCGCGTACTAGGATTGCGCTACAAAGTTGCGATTCTCGAGCTGGAGCTGCGGAAGTGTACGTCGCGTACTAGACTTGTACTACAAAGTTGCGATTTTCGAGCTGGAGCTGCGGAAGTGTACTTCGCGTACTAGGATTGCACTATCCAGTTGCGATTTTCGAGCTGGAGCTGCGGAAGTTTACTTCGCGTAGTAGACTTGTAATACAAAGTTGCGACTTTCGAGCTGGAGCTGCGGAAGTGTACTTCGTGTACTAGACTTGTACTACAAAGTTGCGATTTTCGAGCTGGAGCTGCGGAAGTGTACTTCGCGTACTAGACTTGTACTACAAAGTTGCGATTTTCGAGCCGGATGTGCCAAAGTTCGAAAACACTGTAAAACGATAAGGTCTCCCCCAAAAACGATAACGTTAAAAAAAGTACTAGGGCCAAGTAAAGTGTTTCGTCCGCTCCTCATATATATATATTATATATACACTCTGTTTCCAACACAAGAGGACGACACAAGCCCAGGTGGTATCCCAAACACACCCTAGAACCTCCCGGCACTTCCGGAAACCTCCGGAACCGGTCTCTGACGCTGTGAAGATGGGCTCCTGGGCTCGGCGAATGCTTCAGGCCCCAGAAGCCGAAGTGATCTGAAGCTCAAGTACGGCCTGGTCGAGCTGTCCGATTCAGAGGACGAGGCGCGGGGCATTTGGGAAGGTCCCTGCAGATGAACCAGACAAATGGTGCTTGGCAATCACGGCTAAAGTTGGTTTCGAAGCATTCCAGCTTTTGACGCCCATGCTCACTGCGATGCGGGGGTAGCATGGACAGACACTCCTCATGTAGGTCCTTTACTTGGTGGGGATCCCGTATTTCAGGTTTCGGGATATTTGCGGAACTTGTGGACTATAATGGTTTGAATGATTAGAATGGGAATGTGGGGCACGTCAAACAACCCCGAATTCAGCCAGGATCACAGGAGCAACATGTTTCCCCTACTCCAAATGTCCTTTTTGTTTAACAAAACTCACCCCTGGCAAGAAGAGGAGGTGTTTACCATGGACAATCTGATTGATTGAAATGTACCCTTGACATGTTGGTGAGTACTGTAGGGGGTTGGTAATAGTTTAGTTGTTCTTTCTTTTTGAGGCTCCAAGTCACTGATGAGAAGGGCACAACGAGCTGCCTGATGGTGCATGGCCGTGCAGTTCTATCCATGTAAGACAGGCACCAAACCACAGAGCACATGGATGGTTGCTCGAGCAAGTTTGGTAGCTGTTCAGCAGCACCCTTTCGTCCAGATTGCGATCCCCTTTTGCCAGGACAGTGTATAACAAAAGGGCTAAAGGACATATAAACTGCTGGCTCCTGTAATCATGACGAACATGGGTTAAAAGTTGAATGTCTTTGTAGGCTGGAAGCAGCGCACGGATTGGTGACAGCTTCCGTCTTTTTTCGCTGAATCTTTGGAGTTTCCGCATGCCAGCTTTGTGGCAACATGTTGTAACCAGCCATTGAAGGATGTTAATATGTGCATTCCCGCACCCCAGAGTTAATGGCCATCCTCTGCTCTCATCACCAGTTAATTATTAGCTATCACATGGAGAAGAAAGGAATGAACAGGATGTTATGTGTGGAGAGAGGACGGGATGGGAATGAAGGTATTGTGTGACTCATCCTCTTTCCATCACACACTTCATACCGATACGAACACGTAGTTGATCCCTTGAAGAAAGACACGCATAAATACAAGTTGTTTGACCCTCACCCTGGCTGAAGAAGGAGCGGAACATGGTTTTTGGGGCACACCAGAGTTGGGCTTGGGCCAAGCAAAGGGTTAACCCTTGCAACGGGTCTAGAGCCCGTCCTGGCTCACCTGGGTGACAGAGCGACGTGGCTTCAGGGGTCAAAGCCCAGGTCTGGGGATGTCTCAAAGTGATTTGCTCCCATCGAAAAGGGGGATGCGTTGAGGTCATCTTGCGAGATCTCGAGTCGACGGCTCGATATTGAACATGTTGTGTTGGTGCGTTTGCCCACCCACCGCCCCCATTCCTTCACCCAAAACAGATCCGAAGCAAAAAAGTCGATAAAACACGGCTGGCATCTTGATGTGTTGCCTTGTTTCGTTTTCGCTAGTTTGGTTGCTTGAAATATTGTTTGCTTGCTTGGCTGCTTGCCAGCTTGCCTATTTTATTTCTTGCCATTGCCTATGGTTTTGAGTGTAATTCCTTGTAGGAGCTCAGTTGCATGGATGTCTCCTGCTGGTGGTTGTTGTGTATGCTTGATCAGTTGCAAGGAAGCCACACGTGGTTAAGCAATGTAAGAAGCACCTTGTGTGTTTGTGTCATATCTGTGTTCCTTCGCTGTAGAAGAGCCTGAGTTTGTTTTCATGAAGCACGTAGATTCGCCTTGCCAGGCGCAGCTTACCTTTCAACTTGTTCCCTTCAACCAGCAATATCCAACGTCGGATCCGTATGGCCTAGCTGAGTCCCTGCAATTTCTTTTCTGCATGTGTTGAGGGTACTTTGCTGGGTTTGAGTGGCAACCCAAAGGACAGCCACCGTTCTTGTGGTTCTTTCTGACACATACTTCATGGCTATGTATTTTTTCAATGGGAGACGCATTCCAAGCTGCTTGGTGGACAGAAACCACCCATCCCATGTACATGATGTCCACCAAAGTGTTCCCAATTTACATACCCATATGCATTTGTGGCAACCATATCTATCTCGGAGCCAGTGATACCGTGGATGGACAAAATCCGTTCGCACGACCGAAGAAGCCATGGAATGCTGATTCTCCTGTAAACACCAACAAACAACACTGGTTTCTGAAGTGGCGCGAACGGATTTCATCCATCCACTGTATTTAGGGCATTCGCATCAGTAGCATAAGTTGTCCTCTGCAAGAGCTTTAGGTCCTTTGCATTATTTTCGCCCAGGAGCACATCGCCGAGGAGAGAACATCACGCTTGGACATAAATGCGGCGGATTATCTCGCGAAGGGTAACATCTATCGTGCGCCTTGTCTCAATGCGGGTGTGTCTTAGCGTGGGCAACCCCGCGAATGATGATTTCCCCCTGGGTTTCCCGTTGAACCCACCAAGAAGGCTTTGGTCAAGACATGCATGGTAAGATGGCCTTGAGACCCCCTGGGTTACTGTCCAGCAAGTTAGTATGTAACCCAAAGCTGTGCCCGGAAAAGGATATTTCTCTACAACGGATGGCTTTTTGGATTACATGCTCATCTGGGGAGCAGGTCGGGATGCTCATCAACCGTTTTGTACCGTTGTACGGGTGTCTCTTAGGGGAAGGGTAACCAGGATCCCACGGACAAAGACGTTTTTGCATTTGAGGATCTTCAAAGTTATCTTATTTTGGATTCTATTCAACTATACGACGTTCTTTTGAACCAACCTAAAACACTTCTTGACGGCTGGGTAGTTTTCTCACCCATTTTGCCTCGCATCGACAGGGCCAAAGCGCCCACTAGCGCACAAGAACAGTGACGGAAGACCAGGACCCACAGAAGGAGTTTTGACCAGCCACTGGCTCAAGGCCCCTACCAGTGGCGGTGTGAGGTCTGCCCGCTCATGGATTGCAGGTACCGTGATGGAGGCCCTCATCCCTCCCATCACATGTCTTCATCCCCAAAGCCAGGCATGGTGCCTGTGAGATGAGGAAGAGTGAGCAAAGTGGGGGCATTGTGTATCAGTCGCTGCTGAGCTATGCAACGTGCTGTGCCTTTGGTGGCGGGACCCTGATGCCAGGCATTAAGCCAGAAGCTGCCAACCTTTTTCTCAGCTTTGTGACAGCACTCACAGCATTTGTGAAAGGGACCTGACCCTTCAGAGCCAAGTGGTCATTGTCCAGTCTGTGTGAAGGATGGTTGTATGCCCGCAGAAGGCTATGCATCTATCGGAGATTCAAGCATGGCGGGTCTTTGATGTCTACCGGTTGTTGTACCAAGCAACCCCATTTTGTGAGATGCGACTGATGCGCAGCAGGGGTGTTGCTGACCCGCTAAGGCATTGTGGAGTTGCTGTCCCTGCAAATCAGTGCTGGCTACGTAGGATGGTTGACCCATGTGGTCATTGATGGTTTGGGGGTGGCGTAGCAGTGTGGAGCACAGAGGGCGGCAGGCGCCATGTTACATGTGGTCACCGGGAGAGAGGTCTTGTCCAGGCAGTTTGCTCAAGCCGCCAGGGACGACGAGCAAGATTCCCCCCCCCAAAACCGATCACAAGGCGGTGAATTTCCCCCAGCGGCCGGTCAAATTTCCCCCCTCAAAGCCAGTCCAACTCCGGTAGAACACCCCTTGAAACGAGTCTACGAAACCGGTCAACTTTCAGTAAATTTCCCTCTAAAGTCAAAAACCGGTCCCGGTCCAACTCCAGTCAAACCCCCTACAAACCGGTCAAACCTCCTTAAACCCTCAAATTCCCCTCCAGAAACCAATCAAACCCCCCTAAAAGATTGCAGGCCAAAGGGCCCTCGATCGGCTACATCATGGCCTGACTACCAAATTGGTTGCTTCTTTCTACTTGACATTGATGCCACGTGTGTTTTAACACTTCTGGGCGTTGAGTGCGGTTTAATTTTTGGGGTTTGGGGCTCTCCTGTCTGCACAGTACACCACACATCCGCACGTACAATGAGGGCCTGTGCTTTGCGCGACCTCCATTTAGCATTTGGTTGATGGGCCCAAAACGGGTCGGTCGTTAAAACCTTATGAGCTTCAGAAAGGCGCTGCAAATATGTCTTTCAGGCTTGAGCAGTCCAAACAAGTGTGCTTTGACCTATAAATCCCCTGCTGGGGTTGGTAAAAACATGACCGTTTGGGCCAGTTCAGGTGAATATCCTTTTTGGGCAGCGCTTGAAGAGGAAATACGGGGGAGTTCTATTTGCGCCGCTGTTGTGCAACAACCACTCGCAGTTGTGTTCCTGTCCTGTCCTTTGCATAGGAACAAGCTGCTAAACCCCGCCACGGGGATGGCACAAGGTTGTTTTTCTGCAGTTTTGACAAGGCAGCGTGGCAACAGCAGAGTAGCCAACGCAGAACACATTGAATGTTGAATATGTGTGTTTGAACATGGTGTCAAACATAGGGACA
>CAUJNA010003700.1:0-17500 GCA_963377175.1 Effrenium voratum | reverse complement strand
AACTACAACCACAACCGCAGCAGCAGCAACCACCACAACCACAACAACAACAGCAGCAACAGCAACAGCAACAGCAACAACAGCAACAGCAACAGCAACAGCAACAGCAACAGCAACAGCAACAACCGGCGCCACAACGGCAACCGCAACCGCAATCGCAACCGCAACGACAACGACAACAACAACTGCCACCAAACACCAACACCAACACCAGCACCAACAACCCACCAACCAACCAATCAACCAAAAGCATGCTTCAGCGAGGGGCAACAGCACACCGTAGTGACCAATATTTGCGAGGGCCATGTGCAACACAACAATTCTTGCGCAAGCTGTTCTTGAAGAAGTCATGCTAAAAGTTTTGTCAGCTAGTCGCGTCTTTTTTCAAAAAGGAGTTGCTATACAAGACCTTCACATTGTTGCAGCAAGCTTGGGGGCCTTGCTGCTCGGAAACAGTGCTGGTCAGCAGCAGGCTTTGTTGGAGAAAGCAAACACCATGTCATTGCACCTTGGGCTTGCAAATGCCACACCTGGTCTACACCGCCCGCTTGAGGCTCAAGGATTCCGCGGCGCTACTTACGCGTGGCAGCCAGCTGCGGACGCAAAACGTGTACCCTTTTCGGCAACAGGCAGTAGAACGCACTTAGCCCGTGCGGGCTCCCTCCCACGCATGCTCTGTGCCAACAACCACAGCGCGAGTACACGCGTCCAGGCCAAGCTATACCATGAATTTTCAGATGGATCTATGACGTAGCTAATTCGACGCGAACTTGTTACGCGCTGCGCGGCACAAATAGCTAGCATTTTTTTGGAACAAGTTGCAAATAGATGGCAACGCAAAGAGTTATCTAACGACCTAACCAGGCTAGCCAACTCACAGCGAGACACATTCGCACGGCAGCACGGCGAGAGTGCCTCAACACTCACGATCTCTGCATAGGGTTGGCCGCGCTCAAGACACATTCGTGCGAGCGACACGCAGAAGGTCCGCCGAGACCAAGACACATTTGCACGGCCCCGTGGACATGCACGATGTCCGAATATAGATTGGCCAGAATGTCAAGTTCGCGGACTCGGGCAACAAATTTGCAGCCAGTCAGACCTGCGGAAGCTGACCGCTGGGCACGGCAAGCCCTTTAGTTGCCAGCACTGGAGTCCTTGCATTTCTCGGCGGTTCCCGCCATACAGCTCAGACTGTTAAGTGTTGTTCAGAGTCTTGAAGGAGTATTCAAGGACATGTTCCACTAGAGCTTAACTTTTAGCAAAAGATCCATGCACCGCGAAGAGTTGGTACATGGACCGAATGTGCAGAAACCCTTGGAATTGCCGAAGTCACACTGCAAGGTGCGAAAGCCACCTGCCAGCAGAACCTAGCGCCAGGCCAACGGATGTTGAAGGTATGGAACGAAACATTGCTGAAAGCAAAAAGCTGGCGACTGTAGCACAATTCACCGAGACATGGTGTTTTTCCTGAGTCAAGGAATGGCAGTGGGACGGAACAAAGTCTCCGCTCTGGTTCATGGCGAACGCCTACCTCTTTGCAACTTGACGATCTACACGCTTCGGACGTGAATTTCTCTGCATGTTTGAACCTGGAAGTAAAACCCCCGAGGTTCTACGAACCCTTGAAGCCGTTGTAAGAAAGTTCTAGTCTAAGAACCTTTCCTTGGGAGGGACTGTTTGTTCCTAAGCAATATGTCACGAGGGAATCACTCGCAAATGGCCAGTATAAACTTGGCATTCCATCACATATTTGTTGGGCACGCGCAGGTGCGATTTCTGATAATTGAAATCTAGCATGCACTAGTTGACGTTGCGTCTTGGACAGGGGCCCCACCCAGGTCAGCCGTGGATGGTTGTTTTGGTGCATTCTACAGCGCTGCGCCAGACCTGGAGAACCCTTTGACCCTTTCAGCTATTTGGGGCGACTTAGATTTCGTCATACATGGCACAATTGCATCATATGGATTTAGTCGACGTCTTTAATTCACGTAAAGGGACTTTCACCTTGCAGCTCGCAGCGTTTCCGTAACCGTATGTTTGATGCACACACACCCTCTTTGCCTTGTAACTTGAGAATGGAACGTTAGCCACAATTCAAACCCTGGAAGATGTAGTGAGGGACAATCCCAATCATACACACGGTGCGCTCTTTTAGATTTTTGCGTGGTTGTGGGTAGACTACTTGAGTACCAGGGGCTGATTGTCACTACATGTTGAAGAACCCAGAAACCTTCCCAAATATTGTTTAGCGCTTTCCAGCCATACTGATAAACTTGTAGCTAAATGGAGCTTAAAGGGATTCGACATTTAGGACATATCCCACTACTAATAAGATGCGTGTGTGTGTGTGTGACTCACTTTTTATTTGAAGCACTTGGCAGAGTGAGTATGTCACTGCGCACTTCCCGGAGAAGGTTTGTGCTGGCCAGTCTGGCTAAGCGAGGTCTCATGGCGAACAAAGCAGTCCACCTACTGTTGGATGAAAATAGATGGCACAATTCTCCCATGTTGCTTGATTCATCCCCTTTGCTTACTTCCCCTCGCAGGAATTGTGCCATCTACTTTGACCCTGGCATGGATGAAGCTTTTCTGTGTGGGCATGGCATTGGGTCTGGTGTTCACAAGATAGCCAGTAGGAGAACGGTCAGAAGGGTGCATGTTGCCAATCCAGGGAGTGGGAGGTGAAAAGCACGCTCACACTACCACTATTCAGATTGGGGAATTCTCGTGATTGCCACCAGTCTTCGGTTTGTCAGAAGTTTGTTATGACCAGCTGTGTTGCTGTTCGTGCTGTTGAATGCGTGGGATATATGTTCCCAGCTGTTTTACCGTGACAGGCGCTTCTTTTTGTGATTACCCGGGCCAAAACATGTCACATCTGTGCCCGAGACAACGATGTTTGCTTCGCTGGCATCGCTGTGCAACATCTTCAGATGCAAGGCGGCTTGGACCAAACTCCCAGCTATTTAACACCATGTGGCACCCTGTTCCCTTCTTGTTGGGTTGCCCAAATGATCTTCCAGGGCTTGCGGGCGACTTGGAAACTGACCTGTCACGTATCGCAACAGACGTCGCGTGAATAACGCGCGTTGCATATGACCAAACAGTTAAGTTTGTGGAGGCTTCCTATTTTCAGCCAAAACCTGGTGTCCAGGTGAACTATGCGAACTATTGCTCTTTGTGATCGCAACTAGTAATATGACCGTCCCAGTCCCAGTAATTACTTGCATGCACCTATATATGGTACAGCGTTGCCAGCCCCCCCCCACCCACCCCCCCCCCAATGGTCATGGGTCAGACAAGTACCCCCCCCCCTGTGGTTGTGGTCCTGTGGTTGGGTTGTGGTGGTTTAGGGTTGGTTTAGGGTTGGTTTGGAATTGGTTTAGGGTGTATTTAGGGTGTATTTCGGGTTAGTTTAGGGTTAGTTTAGGGTTGGTTTAGGGTTGGTTTATGTTGATTTAGGGTTCGTTTAGGGTGGTTTAGGTTTAGAGGTTTACGGTTGGGGTTTGGTTTAGGGTTTGGTTTAGGGTGTATTTAGGGTTGGTTTAGGGTTGGTTTAGGGTTGGTTCATGTTGATTTAGGGTTGGTTTAGGGTTGGTTTAGGTTTAGAGGTTTACGGTTTAAGGTTTGGTTTAGGGTTTGGTTTAGGGTGTATTTAGGGTTGGTTTAGGGTTAGTTTAGGGTTGGTTCATGGTTGGTTGCGGGTTGGCTTGTCCTGGGGTTGGGGGTGCCGGGGTGTCGGGGTGCGAGTTTAGGGGGTCGGGGTGAGGGTGGGACCGTAGGTGCCAGGATCCGGGGGCTCGGGTAGGGGGGGGGGGGTCCTGGGGGACCCATACCATTTGGGGGGGGGGGGGGTAGCAACACGGAACACGAGACCATATATATATATATGTCTATATTCAATTATGTATGATACACAAAGGTGCGTGTTTGCCTTTGGTGTGGTTCGGCACTTGAAGCATAGCAAACTGTGTGTCTGAGACATGCCAGCTAGGCATGTAAATGTGAGGAGCGGCAATTGGACAACTTAGTTCACGCGCTAACCGATTTGGAGTGGGCCAAAACGAGCGATTGCGGGCCCCATGATGAAGCTCCGTTACTCGGAGATCTCTTAGTTTATCTTTGTCAAAAGTGAAGTGCCCAGATTAGATGGCTCTCAGGGCGGGTCACGGAGAACCGTGGAAGTTGGTGGGTGTGGCTTAGGCGTAGGATGCACCAAGAGTTATTTCCAGAACTCGCCAAATGTCATCTGGAGGTCCACATCAGCCCACGCGCTGCCTGGTCAAACGCATAGTGAACGCGGCCATTTGCTCTGCTTACACTACCAGACTCTACTGACCTTTCCGTTTGTTGCCGCTTTGGGGCTGCTATTTTGTTTCCATCAACGTGGATTGAGAATATCCTGCACCAGCTGTAGGTGTTTAATCCGATTCATAGCTTTCATCCATCCCAACTTGTGCTCTGCTGGCTGGCGTAGGGGAAAGGAACCTCTTTTAGGTGTCATTGGGCAAAAAAAGGGACACCAACTACAACCCATAGATATTTAGCATATTTCTTCATATTCCTGGAGTCATTGTATGATGATCCAAGTGTTGTGGGGATGCTGTTGGTGGCAAAAGGGACAACGCCCCCCATGCACCCGCCTTCTTGGGTTTGGGGGGGACTCAACCACCTGCTTGAATCGATTCGCGAGGCGGAAAAACAAGTGGTGGAGGATTCGGAGGCGAACTACTTCCTGCTCGTCCACAGGCGCAGAAGAGACGCGCCTGAAGGCCAAAAACTGATGCGTCCATGTCAGGTGGTTTACCTGATTTAGTTGAGGATATACTAACACACATCTAGCTATACCAGTAGAGCCGGCGAAGCCGGTGGGAGGACGTTCCAAACCTTGCAACATATGAGAACTATAGTTATCATGATTGGTCTCTTCTTCTTATTTTTTTTCTTCTTGCTGTGTGTCACCGTTATTTATTTATGTCCTTTCATTTTTGTTTAATCCTTTGTTTTTGAATGTTATTTATGTCTTTGCTTATCGCTTTATGTATTTATTTATTGATTCCCTTTGCTTTCTTTATTTACTCTTGTCTCTTGTTTGTTTGTTTTATTTTTTTCTTTATGGTTTTCCTTCTGTCTTTAGTTCTTTCTATTGCGGGCTTAATGCCTAGTGTTTCACTTCAGCCCGAAGAGTCTCAATTTCTATCTCTCTCTCTCTCTCTATCTACCTACCTACCTACCTACCTACCTCCCTATCTACCTCTCTACCTTCCTGTCCTTGTTCACATGTTTCTCTGTATCAACCTACCTGTCATGGATATTGGCTGGCTTCCATGATGAAAACCATTTCGAAAAACTGGGGAGCTAAGGGGCTCTGTTTTTGGCCAAAGTTGTTGTTTGGGCAGTTTCTGTTCACTGTTATTTCAGCAACTTAAGGCTTTCCAATTGAAACAAGGGCACTTCGGGTGCCATTTGATAGATTGGCATGTGTTTGTTGTTGGTTGTTTTGCTGTTTTGATTCGTTTTAAGTGAGGAGTGCAAAGAGCAAGGTCTTGTGCTAAGCTACCACGGGTTGGGCAGGGTTTTCTCTCCCGAATATTGGAAGGGGAAAAGGAAAGCCCTGCGATGTTCCGCAAGTTTGGCAATTTGCCACAGTTTGCAAGGCTATTCAGTTGGAAGTGATTGGTTTACTTGCAACATATTCAGGCAAATCCAGAATTCACCGCCTCCTGTCCGATTGTTTCTTCCGCGACTTCGAGCATGTTTCTGTTGGCGGAGTTTTTGGACAGCGAGAGTTGAGGGGATATTGTTGGAAATGATTCGGTTCGAGTTATATAGATTGGTATGTGAGTCAACATGGGTAGACTTGTTGTTCAACGCATCTTTTTGTCTGGGGTTCTTACTTTTAATGTCCTTGCCGCGCCGCTCTCTCCTCCTCCTCCTCCTCCTCCTCCTCCTCCTCTGACGCCTCCTCTTCACTCTTAACTTACACTTACTGACTTGCAACCGCTCCCACTCTCAATCACTCCACCTACACATTCACTAAACTTACGCTCGCTGACTTACACACGCTTGCTCTCACGCACTCAACTTGCACTCTCTGACTTTCAACCACCCTTACTCTCACTCACTCCACTTACACATACGTACTCTCACTCACTCAACTTAGACTAGCTAACTTGGGAAGTATTTGTTTCACTGACTCAACTTACACTCACTAACTCTCGCATACTTACTCTCACTCAATCAAGTTACGAATCTTACACATACGTACTCTCACTCCACATTACGCGTACTTACTCTCACTCACTTAACTTACATTCCTTGACCTACACATACTGACCTTCACTCACTCAACTGCCACTCACTAACAATACACTGGTTTGTGCAGAGCGGTCGGCTTCACGCGCGCCTTGCTGTTTTTCGTGGCAGGTGCAGTACTTTATGCATGCGCGGCTCGGTGTTCATGGTAGGCGCCGTAGAGTGCGCTCACTGACCCACTCGCTCGCTCGCTCACCTCACTCACCTCACACCGTACTCACTCGCTTCCTCGTTCGCTCGCTCGCTCGCTTGCACTCTCACTCTCACTCCCTCCCTCGCTCGCTCACCACTGTGCGCCCGCCCACCCCGCTGCGCACTGCGCACGTAATCCGCTGTGCAAGCGCGCCCGCCCCACTGCGCCACAGACGAAGCAGCCTGGGGCCTGCACGACGTGTGGAGCACAGTGTGGGGCGGGCGCGCAGTGGTAGGTGTGCAGCGGGGTGGGCGCACAGTGGGGTGCACAGTGAGGTCCCACTGCGCACCCACCCAACTGCACACCCACCCCGCAGAACACCCACCGCTGGCACCCACTCATTCACCGCTCACTTGCTCACTCGCTCACTCACGGACTGACTGACTCACTGACTCCTTGACTCACTGACGTACTCACTGACGTACTCACTGACGTACTCACTCGCTCACTCACTCACTCACTCGCTCGCTCGCTCACTCACTCACTCACTCACTTCCTCACTACCTTACCACCTTTACTACCTCTCACCTCACCTCCTACCTTGCCTCACCTGACCGCACTCACCCTTTCTCACCACCGCACACAACGCACTCCTCCCCCGCCTGGGTGTCCCACGAACGGGGAGCGCCCGATTGGATCTCGCGCTGCGCCAATCAATCTGTTGCACAGGCCCTGCTGGCAGCTGCACTGGCCGTTGTTTGGGCACCACTAACTGCCTGCAAGAGCACGTGGCTCAGCCACGGGTCGTCGCATCACTGCTCATTGGTCAACTTGAACACGATTCATGCCGTCCTCGCCGTGCGTGCCCATTTCGACTTGGTTTACGGGGAAGTCAAAGGACCAGCAAATGTTTGAGCAAAGGGGTCAGCGTCCAGGTCGCGAATCTGCACGGCTTGCTTTGGACCGCTTCAAAAGCCAAACGCCCAGAACCAATGTCTCTTCAACTTGGATGGTTGCTTTTGCCAGCGACCGTCCTTTACCCAGACTTCGTTCAGTGTGGCGCCCTTGCCTTCTTGTTCCAGCTATACTGGGGGCCTTTGGTCCTCCTGGCTGGGGCAGCTCGGGCAGTTTGTCAGGCGGCCCTTCACAGAGAGGGAGCGAATTGTCATCGAGCAGCTTGGCGCCTATGAGCGATCAGAAATGCAGTGCCTGCACTATGTGGCACACGGTTAGCGAAACTTTGGTTCCTTTCAAAAGCCAAAGGGGCTTCCAAGGTGAAGGCTTTTTGTCGTTTACCCATGAGACGCTTAGTTTGTAGACCAGTTTTTAGCTCTCTTTGAGCTGAGGCGTTTCCAGAGAGACCATCCCACTGCCTTGGAATTGGACCGCCCCTCGGCTTTCAGACCAACATTGAGGGGATGCATTTTGCGTACTCGGTGTGACCTTAAAAAAGGATCAGGCTCCAAAATTGAGACCTCTTTTTGCCCCTACATGTTGACCAAACTCATGTTGGTCATCCCTTGACTGGGGTCTTCTCCAAACCTTTTGTATACATTGTGTGAGTAGGCCAAAATGAAAAAAATGATACAGAGTCTGTCTTTGTGTGCCCCTGATGTGTTCAAAAAAAGATGGCTCAGGGCCTGGAAGATTGGGCCGCGATTAATTGGAACTGTGTTTTGTTCACGTGTTGTTTCATCATGTGGCAAAACGGCCGAATGGCCGTTTGGCTCAAGTTTTGCCCTCCCGTCAGGGGGGTCACGGAATCTCGTTGCGCCAGCCATAGTGCGGCTGACCGCTACGCCGTCGGGAAAAGGGTCCTGGCGTCGCTGTGGTTAGGCACTGGGAGGTGGGCGGAGGTTCTCTGCGTGATCATCCTGGGCTTGGACACAAACTTCTCTTCTTCAACCTATTTCCTAATCTCCCCAAACTTGATCTTCATTAACTGTCACTCCCACAATCTGGTCACCGGCACCTTCTACATTGTGCTTTGGGACTGGGTTCTTTTGGTACTTCGTGAACTACGTGTACCTCTTTGATTCCCTGGGCTACTTCGTGTTCGCCCAAAACCGCAGGTTATCAGCCGTACCAGCTAGAAGCTGGGGCTGGTGATCCGGTTGCGGGACGTGACCCGCTACCTGCTCCCATCGCCTACTTGTACGAGCAATGGCGTCCCCCGGAGCTTCTCATCGTGGGCCGGGCTTCGTGGACGACGAGGCCAACGCCCTTCGCGACAACGCCGCGCCTGCTGCCCCCGGCTTAGACAGCCGGCTGTGGCCGATTCCCCCGATGCTGGGCGCAGAACCCAATCCCGGGGTGATCACGGACGATTGGATCCTTTCTCAGGTTGTGTTTGATGAGGATGCGGAGGCCCCTATCCCGGCGGCAGTGCTCCAGATCGAGGACGGACCCCCTAGAAGAGGCTGAGGTTCCTCCAAATCAGGTGCCCTCATCGATTTCGCCTACTATTCCGTTCGTAGCGCTCCAGATCGAGGACCGGGCTGTCCATCATGCTGCTCATCCGGAGCCGGCTCAATCATGGTCCCTTACATGGGATCAGTTTGACCAACTCCTCGGCAGTGGATCGCAGGCTACACCGCCTGATTTCGGTCGGCTCGACTTTAACTCGGGTGCCCCCGTTTCGGTTGGGAATCTGGATTTTCAATCCCTTTTTGATGCTGATTGGAGGTCTCAGCCTTCCCGAATTGACAGATCTTTTGATGCCCTGCCTACGCATGAGCCTACTCAGGGTTTTCCTCATGATGGAGAAAATGACCCCATTGAAGATTTCTCCCCTTCTCATGTTGCAGGTTCGGCCCAACCCGAGGTGGGCAAACGGGCGATTGAGGATTGGCCGCAAATAGCTGGCCCTCCTCCCGTCTCAGGTTCATCCGACATTGACATCATTCACGATCACCCCAGTCCGGCGGATATGGACTTCATCTCTGATGCAGTATCATCTCACCTGTCAGGTACCCGTGACCGGAATGCGGACCGCTACAACGCTGGTCCGAATCCACCGCTTTCCTCAGGTACCCGAGGTCGGGATGCGAACCGCTACAACGCGGGCTCAAATCCGCCAAATCGGACATCAGGTACTAGTCGATCGGATGCGGGCCGCGAAACAGCAGGCCCAAATCCTTCCTCCTCTTCGTCAAGAAGCCATGCCGGTCTCTTCGCGGCGTTCAATCGGCGTCAGACTCGAAAAGAGTCCGCCCCCGACGTCATCGACCTCGAGGAGCAGTCCAGCCACCGTACCAGCGATGGATCCGAGCAGGATACACCTGGTATTGGCTCTACTCCATTTGACCTCCTCGACATCCCCTTCCATCAGCCACCCAGGAGAGGAAATGAAGATGATGAAACCATTCCTGGGATCCTTGATGTAATCGATGAGGCCGAGGTCACACCAGAGAGACGAACTACATCGCTCCCGCCGAGCCGCGTTGCCAAAGTACTTTCCCCTAAGCCACTCAATGGTGACGTTGCTCAACGGCTTGATCTCACTCAACCTAATCCAGATCAAGCTCAACTTCGCGGATCATCATCATTTGATAATGTGTCGGGACAAACCGGCACTGACTCACGAGCCACAAAGAGGAGCTCTGAGTCACCCGAGAGACGTGAAGCTGCTCTACGACTGCGATCTAATCCCCCAGCTCATCACGATCCTATTGACGTTCCTATACACTCTGCGGGGTCTGGGCTCAGCTCCAACGCCCCGATGTCTGAGAAGGAGACTGATGACGGGATTAACTCTACGCCTAGGAATCGGAGACCTGGTCTTAGCACTGTTGCTCCTGGATATGGAGGGCTTCCTTCGAATCAACCGGTCAACGACTCCGTTGTCCCCGCATTTAAATCGGAACTCCGGGCTGCACTCCCGACAGGGAAGAGAATAGCCGCGGAGATCATGACGCTGATAGTCGTCCTGCTCCGTCTGCTTCCACAAGTGGCGGCCATCCTGTTGCATCTGAGCTTCAACGACTGCTTCTCGCGATCCACAACGAGGTCAAGGGGTGCAAGGCCGAAATCCAGGGATGCAGAACTGAGATTCGTTCATGTAGGGATGATATCAACGCTTGCGTCGGTGAGATCAAGAAGATCAATAACCGTGTTGACGCCTTCGAGAAGAAGGTTGAATCATCTTTCTCTGCCGTTGCCGGAACTCTCTCAAAACACGAGGCTAAGTTCCGTGATTTCCACGAGTGGGTCGCCCGAAGCGAGAAGGAGATGAATGAGCGTTTCAAGATGTATGATGAGAGATCTAACTCGATCGTCATATCCGCTGCTGAACTTCGCGAGCAGGCCGAATCACTTGAGAACGTCAAGGTCCAGCTTCTTAGGTTTTCTGAGATCGGGGCCCTTGAGGCTGAGGTTCGGAAAATCAAAGACGAAGTTGAGGCGAACTCTCGCAGTGTCATCGACATTGAGGGAACCATCTCAAGAGAAAGAACCATCCGTGGGAACGTCGAGACGTATATCCAGCATCTCGTTCCTGCGACCGACCTGAAGCAGTTCAGTGATAAGGTATCCGGAGCCCTCAATGAGAACTCACAGAAACAGGAAGAATTCAAGCTTCAATTGTCCCGCATTGCTAGATGTGTCAAGGACCTTCATGACAAAAGCTTAGGCCCCAACCCGAGGGACATGCAAGAGCAGTTTATGAAGCTTGTGCTGAGGGTCAATGAGATCAACATGCAGATCGCTGAATTGAGGGAGCAACCTCTTGCTGCCTGCGGATCCTCAAGTGCTGGCGCTGGTTCGACCGCCGGAACGGGATCATGGGAGAAATCTGGAGACACAGATCCCTTAACCCAGGGAAGGGCTCCTAGAGGTTCTCCTCCTCGTGATGCTCGCACCGTCAGCTCGGCGAGGCCTCCTCCACCTCCACCTCCTTCGGGGCCACCCCCACCATCACCATCAGCCCCCATCTTCGGCAGGGATCCCTCTAGAACGAGGGCCATTGCTCGGGCTGCCGGCGCTGCCCCTGATAACCGGGCCAGGTGTGCTCATGAGGAGCCAGGGCATCCACAGCATCGGGAACCTCGCTATCCATGCCGAAGCTGCGGCAAGTCAGTCTGCGAAGACTGCTTTGACCATGACTGTAACTCATGTTTCAAGTGCAGCGATCAGTTTCCTAGATGCCGCGCATGCAGAGGAAGAGGGGGGAGACACGGACTTGTGAGGTGTCTCATATGCAGGGACGAGTACTGCGATCAACACATCGCTTCGCCTGACGATGTACGTCGTTTTGGGTCGAGTGTTCGACCTATTTGCCTCGGTTGTCTGAGAGCTGATCCCGACGGGAAAACTAAGCATCGCGGCCCCAGTGCGGGGCCTGGAGGACCTGATTGCATTCCTGATCATAATCAGCGGGATGGCACTGCTCCTGATCCTGGATCCGGGCCATCACGTGGAGATCCGTCACATCGGAGTCCTGAACCGCACCAAGGGAATTCTGGTTTCTGTTCCCACGCCGGAGCTGCCGGGCCAATGCCACCAAGGGCAATGTCTTCGCCCGTAGTCGGACGAGCAGTTCCGAGGGGGACCATCAACACGTACCCCGGATGTTCCCCTACAGGGGGGATTTTCACCGGTCAGGTTGAGCATGGAACGTCTCAGGGAGTCATTCGCGATACGGACCTGACGCTGCTGTGACAAATCAGCAGAATCCACAGCCTCACCACGGAGCACAGGATAACTCTGGCGGGCCAACTGGTTTTTCTCTTCCACCAGGACTCGGTAAGGGTGTGCATGGCGTCGGTGGCGTCGGCGGTATTGGAGCTCCCGATATTCGCCGATCTTCCGCTGAGGAGAGGGTCTGCCCTCGGTGCAACATCAATGTCAAGACCAGCATCCCCGGGACACCTCCATGCTTCCAAACTTGTTCGTTGTGCCGCACTTCTCTATGCGCCGCGTGCTGCCCGCCATCGTCCGGGAGTTGCTCTCTGTGTGCCATATCCATTGGCAGAGACGGCGTTTTACCTCCCCATGTTTTTGGGCAGGCTACTCGACCGCCCTTAACTTCGTTGCCATCTGAGGCGAACAAGTGCGCCAACATAGAGCTCGAAAAAGAGCCCGCACCGCATGAGTTGCGAGACTGGATCATTTCCACGAGAGAAATCGTGAGCAACGCATTCAGCTATGACTCGCCATATGCTATGTCTTGGGTCATGAGTGTCGAGAACGCCAGCGCAATAGAGGAACTTGATGAGGAGTGCCTCTACCCGATCCTTGACAATAGGTTCAATGCTGCACTGAGAAAGTGCATCACATCGAAACCTATAGTTGCCAAGATCAGCAGGCTGACTGAAGAGGCTCAGGTGAAAAGGGGGACGAGGCTGAAAAGCCGCCAGATCCTGTTCTGTCTCATTGAGTACCTTCGTCCCGATGAAGTCGGGAGCCAGTCTATCCGTACGAATGAACTTCTTCGCCTATCCCTCGGCAGAGCTGCCGGGTCTGGCGAGCCTCAGCTTGAGAAATTCCTTGATAAATGGGAAGGACTCCTGGGCGGAATCACCGCACCGATTGATCACCATGTTCTTCAGCATGTTTTCTTTGAGCAAGTTCGACACTCACCATGCTTGATGCCTGACGTACAACACTGGGATCGTAATCCAGACGTGCAAAATTACGACTGGATCATGAGGGCCGCTCGTAACGCTGTATCGAGGTGGAGGACGAGGTACAATGTCTCTGAGATAAAGGATCGAATGTACTCCCGATCTCCGCATGCTGATCGCAACCCGAATGCCGCCGCTCCTGGGGTGCGCCGTCCTTCGCCGTTTGGGGATACTCGCAAGACAGGGGACGCGAGATCAAGTGATCGTGATCGCGGAAAGACGCGATCTGATGACCCCAGGCGGAGTAGCAGGGAGCGCCCTTCTCCAGGAAGAGATCGCCGCCATGAGCATCCTGCCACCCCTGGAGTCTGTCATGATTGGCAGAAGGGGCAATGTAGGCGAGGTTCTGACTGCCGCTTTGCGCACCATGAGGAGAAGCCGAATTCTCCCCGCGATAACGACGGTCCCATATACCCTGGGTACTGCAGAGAGTGGCTAAACGTCGGCAAGTGCACGCGTCCAAAGTGCACGTACAAGCATGAGAAGCCCCCTCCCGACCTAGCTCCGCTTCCCAGGAAGCCCAGTGCCCCTGCTACTGAGCAGGGGGGTGATTCGTCGAATCCCTATCCTGATGGGCGAATTGACAGTCCCGCACCCGGGGTTGACGAGGGTTTCTGAGAGGGGCGGGCCGTTACCCACAGGCCTCGCCGGGAATATCCATCGCATGCCCAGCGACCAAATGCGAATCTGGTGGTCTAACGGGTGCCCTTTCTGACAGGACACCCGGCCGTTCTCCTCCTGCTGATGCACAGGTGTGGTCTAGAACCGATCACCGGGCCTGCATGTTTCAGGGACCCACTGGTGGAGGCCCCGAGCTACAGAATGTGGCGTGGAGACGTACCGTTTCCATCCCCGACGGACGGGTTATCCAGGACCTTCCAATCACCTCTCACACTTCGCGGAATAGGATGTTCTGCCCTATCGGTTTTACCGGCGACGTGAAAACTACTTTTTGGTCATACACTGATCCTGTTAAGCGTGCCGCGTGGAATGCCTCTATGCGTCCGAACGTCTACAACGACGATCGCAGCCCGACAGTTCGGATCAATGACTCCGCCATGATTGAATATATCGTCGTTTCCGATAACAACCTTATGAAGCAGATTTCTCATGTTTCTCAGAAATCCAGGAGTCCATCATATACTCACTCCGGGGAGTTCAAGAACGCTTCAAAGATCACCATTGAACGGCAAAGTGAGAAGGCCATTCTCCGCGCACTCTCCATGCAGGAGCAGGTCGCCATTGATCAGGAGGGCGAATACCTTGAATCCAGACCGATTCGACGGCGCATGATGCATAGAGCATCGCGCATCCTCCACTCCATCCGCTCCTGGGCACGAACGATCGATCCGATGGCTTGCTGATACAGGCTGCCCCATCGACCTTGTTGGACTGAACGAACTTAGTGCCGGAGAGCAGAGTCTGGTGAAGAAAACTGGACGTACCCATGCCCTGCAGACCGCCAACGGTACGGCGTCGACCCTCGGAAGCATTGCTGCTGATATGCAGGACATTGACGAGGTGATTGATGCCCACGTCATGCAGAACACGCCATCGCTCATCTCAATCGGCAAACGCTGTATGGAGCAAGGTTATACATTCACCTGGCCCGCGGGTGAGCTTCCCGTCCTTCAAGGACCTGATGGCAAAGAAATTGTGCTCGACGTGCTAAACAACGTCCCGTACTTGCCTGCATCACGTTGTAACTTCAGTTCTCCGGTAACCGATCAGTACCCTGACATCCCTGCTGTTCCTGCCCCTTCTGCTCTTTCCGGGGATGTCATCCAAGAAGGAATAAAGGACATACCTTCTGTACCCGAAGGCCATCCTGGCCCACCCGACCCTGATCCTCCTGCCTCTGATCCAATTGAGGAAACCGTCGAACTTGAAGGCCACGGCCCTCTGCGTAGCGCCGATGACTGGAGAGCTGACGCCTTGACCCTCCGCCACATGATGACTCATCTTCCCAAGAACCCTTTTTGCTCGCATTGTCAGCGTGCCAAGATGGAGAATGTTAGACTGTTCCGGAAGAAGGGCGCGGCCGGTCATGGAGCCGAAGACTTCGGCGACTTAGTCACCGCTGACACGATGGTTCTGCGAGGGCTACGTGACAGGGGCATCAACGGCGAGGCCGACGCCATCGTTTTCTATGATCTCGCCACTTCGTGGATCGATGTCATGCCTGTCATGAACCGCTCTGATGCTAACACCGTTGACGCTTTCAACCGTTTCGCAGGGCCTCAAAATGACATCAAGATGATGCACACTGATCAAGCTAAAGAACTTGTCAGTGCTTGCAAAGAACTGCGCTGGATACATGAATGGTCTACTCCGGGAATGCCAAAGACCAACGGCATCATTGAAAACAAAGTCAAATTAGTCCTTCATGGTGCACGTGTGCTTTTACGTCAAGCCGGGTTAGAAGCCCGATGGTGGCCCTACGCAACAAAGTACTTTGCCGTCGCTAGGAACATCGAGAATCGGGGAGGTGGAAGCGCGTGGTCTAAAAGACACGCCCCCCTTCCTTTCAACGGCAAGCTTCTTCCCTTCGGTTGCTTGGTTGATTTCTTCCCCGTCGCCCCCAAACCGCGTCGAGTTGAAAAGGGGGGGATCAAAAACGCCCCCGAAGATCAAAATAAGCCTGCCGACGATGACTATTGGAGCAAAGACGAAGAGAACGAGTGTGTTATCCGTATACACCGGACACCCAGAAAGAAACTCTTCGATCCAAGGGGCTCCAACTGCCCAATCGACGTTGAATTCCTCGCTGACGAAACTCTCACCATCATTAAATATCTCAACGGTGAAAATGACTCTATTCAGTCAACCACGTGGAGAAACCTGAGTGATCCTAGAGATGATCAATCGCAAGATTGGATTGGCGAAACCTATTTTCAGGTCGACGTCCACGCTCTCGAGAAATGGGGCGAGACCTCAAGGGAAGACGCACCTCTTTCTGATGATGACTACGAACCCATGTCAGCAGAAGAAATCGAGGAAGCTCTGCGTGACTGTGACTACGACCCCCTCGCTGATTTCGCTGAAGAAGAATCTAGTATCGCTCCCGCTGTTCCCGGCGAAGAACACGATCACTATAAGGCTCCCAAGTTCGCCCCTGTAGCCAAACCTGGTGTTTTCCTTGGTTATCGGTTCGAACCTGGAGGGAAATGGAAGGGCGACTACTATGTTGCTGACCTCGAGCATTTTCAGGCTGGAGTTGTTCGACCCAGTATCCACCAAGTGAAACAGATATACCACGATGCTGAAGAGCCGTTCGTGTTTCCTCTGCTAAAAGCATATGAGGCTCGTACCCGAGAAATTGCATCATACAAGCATGATCGCCTATCAGACCCTGATCACCTCAGCGGAAAAATTCTGCCCCGTGAAGACGAGTCCTTCAGCTTTGACGAGGGGCGCTTTGACCATGGGGACGATGAGGATGATCGTCGAAATCGGCGACAGAATGCTGACTCTGACAATGTTCCTGAGACTGACGTCATTGATAGTCACGTCTCGGATGGATCTTCCCCTGACAAAAGGGATGATTACTGGGTGCGCTTTGAAGAAGAAAGGTCCTGGCATCGATACCATGTCAAGGCGAGAAAGGACTTCTTTGGAGACGACACCCGTCCTCTGCCTTCAGGGGGGCCGGTCCAAGCTGATCTCGACGACGTCAGGATCACTCATTGCAACTTCCTCGACTCCAGAGATGAGGTCTATCGCGACTCCCGTGATGTGTATGCCAGCGGCCATCGGGTTAGAACACACAAGTTCTGGACCGGGGTTACCATCCTCTTTGACAAGGGGTGCGCGCCCAAAAGGAGGCGTCCCTCTCCCAAGAAGCCGCTCTGCGAAAATGTATTACCGGGAAGTAAGGAGGACATTGATTATCCTCAGTCCTCAAAACGCAAAGAACGTCCCTACACCGGGACGGGGAAGCCCAACTCCATCTCGTCCGATGATTGGCGAGCCATGTCGCTCACCGCGCGAAGGATCTATGTCAGCACTGAGAGGGAGCTTGAGGTTGAGAAGTCTCGCTCCAAGCCTGGCGATGATCACCCTGGCGCGCCGGCCACCTCCAATAAATCACTCCTAATTGAATTTGCATGCGAAGCCGATTCCGCACTTTCCGCCACTATGTTCGAATTTGGTGGAGATGCCATTCGCGTGCACAAGGGCTCCTTTGATATCCTTAAGGGCAAGGATGTTAAGAGGCTAATCGAGATCGTTAGGAAGAATCCTAGATGCGACCTTTGGTCCTCTATTCCCTGTGGACCTTGGAGTACTTGGCAATACGTCAACCTTTCTCAGTACGGACCCGAATTCGCCGCCGAGCTTAACGACGCTCGAAGACAGTCCCAAATCATGTTCGCGGCCTTCATTCGAGTTTCTCGTGAAGTGCGGAAGGGTGGTGGACGAATTGCCT
>CAUJNA010003699.1:390746-450109 GCA_963377175.1 Effrenium voratum | reverse complement strand
GATCATCCCTCCCAAATCAAAGGAATTCGGAGTGCCAATGATCGGATGTTCACTTATTCTTCTTGGTCCTCTCGCTCGTGGCTCATCATACGCGGTGCGCAACCAGCGGTTCAGCAACAACATGGGCTCGACGCTCTCAAACGCCTTTATGAGGCCAAAGGTTTTGAATCTCACCTTCTGCGGGATGTTCGCCGTCGACTTGGGACAAAATTTGCATGTGTGCTTGTCCTTTGTCCCTTCTTGTGCATGCTTGGGACTGTGTTCGTTGCATTGCGCTTGGTTTGCATGAACGGTGTGCTTTAACATGAGCTTTGTCCTTGGACCCCAGTTGGCTCAGAACTATGGCGGAATATATGATCACTAGCACTCTGCGTTCGGATGGCTCGATACAAACTACGAGCCGCGTGACGCTCGATCACCTCCCCAACTTCATCAACGGCAATGAGATCCAAATGTTCATTCGGACCCATGGCATAGCACACCAGCAGAGTGTGCAATCCCACGGCTCGTCACGTGATGTACCAGCACTCACTGAGCAGCCCAGATCGCGTTCTCCCCGGTCACGAATTCCGCGGATCCAGCTCACACCGGGCCCGCAAGGGCATTCGGATGAGGAAGAAGATTGGGGTGAATGGAGGAGTGATGGCAGACACGCCCATAGTGATCAAAGGAGGCCACGTTCGCCTCCGTTTCCCCCTGCTCATGCCAGTCCTTCTGAGAACCGCATCGCGCTGGTGCCTCTCTCAGTTCGTCGGCAGGTGCCTGATTTGGGGGTCCATCGCTTCAAGCTACGCACTGGGTGTCGGATCGAGGAGATCGCCGTCGAAGTGAATGACGTCCTCTACTACACCTTACCTTCGATTGCCGCCTTGGTATTCCCGGAGCCGGACCTGTTGAAGAAATCATGGGAGTCTGTCTACAGGAGCCTCATGCCACACCGCCGCAGTATCATAGCAGATGAACAGCGGATCATGTCCATTTCGGAGTTTCCGTTTGCTCAGCCGCCGCATGGGGTCCCGGGACGCTGGACAGCGCAGGTGGTCAAAGACATCTCGGACTACTTCCAGCTCTCTCGGCGGTCACTACCGCAGCAACTCATCGTCCAGCTCGGCATTTGCGAGGAGAAGTGGCCATATATCTGCAGAACCACGCGGACGTTTCATCACTTCTCCGCGGACAAAAAGAACTCGCAGAAGAACCTCTTTGGGATCATCTTCTCCTTTGAGCCACGCCGATTGCTGCCGGACAAGCAGCGCACTCAATCGCAGTCCACATTTTTCTGGTCCCACAACACCAACATACAGGCTGCCATGCAAATCCTGCGTGATGAGGAACTGATCCGACCTTCGAAGTGGCAAGAACACCCTTCCCCAATCGTGAATGCTCCAACTGGAACGAAGTTTGGTTGCCACCGATGGGATTCTACTGCAGAGGCAGCCTCCAGTCTCAGGAAGCGGCCATCCAATCCGCAGCGCAGTTCGGTGGAATCCGGACGGACCGCCCGGTGTGTGTTGGTGGCTCTGCTCGTCTCCGACAACAGCATTGCACTATACCCCGCGGCGGCGTGTACGCGGACATAGCAGCCTCCCACTACTATGACTGCATTCATGCCAAGGATGGCAGGTGGAAACTAAGATCTTCCATCGCAGTGCCCAGCTACATGGGCATCTTCTGGTGAACCATGGTAGCATGCCAGTACAATAGCGTTGCTGCTGACCTGATGTGTTGTGCGCTTTGTGTTTTTCATGATGAACCTCATGACGCTCCTCTTCCGAAAAAACGCATTGAATTGTCCGTGGCTCATGGTTGACTTTGATATTTCCTTGTGCGGTGTTGCTTGCATGATTTGTTGTTTGCCTTCTGAATGCTTGCCGTCGCCGCTTTTTGTCATCACTGGTTGATTGGGCCCTGGTTGTCTCATCTTTCCGGGATTGTGATGGATCATGGGGATATGCTACGTGATTGTCGGCACATGCTGCTCGCTATGACATCGCAAATCAGTTTACTTTTGGCTGGACTGCAGCGTCTTGAGGGCCAGCAACGACATCCACAGCCGCCCCCACCGCCACCGATTCCAGAAGTTCACCCCCCGCCGCTGCCTCCGCCGTCCACGGCGCCGCCGTACTTGCCAGCAACATCGGTCAGACCCGACCTCATGGCGTCACTCTTGTGGCCACCACGGATAGCCGTGCGGAGCACCCTGCTCACGTGCGCACGGTGAGTGTTAGCACCTCCTGGGAGCACAGACGAAGGCGAAGATCTAGACATCGAGAGCCGCACCGGAGACGATCCCGCAGCCATCATCGTCGGCTACCAGACCGTCCTGTTGATGCGGTTCCCGTGGTCCGCCGTCATGCTCACACACCTAAGTACCCACCGGCAGTCAAAGCCATGCCAGCTTGCAGACCATCCGGTCTGTCTTATGAACGGTGACGGAGCAACAGCGACAAAAGTACCTTAGCGTTTGCTTCGTTCATGCTTGCATGCACCGTGTCTCTGTCATGCCGCAGCATTATCGCTTTGCAGCTTTGCGTGAGTTGCCCTTGTGGTTTGATTGGTTGCCATGCAGTTGTCGGCTGAGTTTGTGAACAACCTGGTGGCTGTGCTCAATGTTCTTGCATCTCAAGTCGCGGCGGCTTTGGACACACTGAACTTTGCCTTGATGACGGAGCGTGGTCGTCCGACAGACACGGTGGTGACCCCGAGAGCACCAAGAAACTCCAGACATGGGTTGCGGCCCCGCATCATCACGGAGCTAGCCTCCTCGGACCGATCTCGTTCCCCCACACGCATTCGGGCTCGACCGGTGGACACGTCATCTACCTGGTACATACCGGCTTTGTCACCGCCTCGAGCCGCACATCGTGATGCTAGTGAACACAACCCTGGTACTCGGCCCGAATCTGTGTTAGATCGACTGCCACCGCCTCGTCCTCGTGCTCCTTTCGCGGCACACGGTCCACGAGAACCAGGACAGACGACGCCCACGACACCTGATTCGGATTCTGATGGTTCGATACATCCGCATCCAGGTGCCTCGTCGTTCCGGCCGTCGCCGACAGTGGTTCATGGTCCTCGGGAACTTCTACAAGAGTTTACCATTGCACTTCGCAATGCATACCGTGAACCTTTCACGGCATGGACACAGGGCGAGCTGGATGAAATGGTGAGACGGAAGAAAGATAAGGATTCCAGACCCACCTATAAGACCATTGCGCGGTTTCTTCAGAAGCCGATTGAGGAAGTGAAGCAGGCATGGAAGGTCTATCAACAACTTGAGGCTCGCGGCTAGGAACAAGCCCGGCAAATGCAGCAGCGACCATTGATGGACCAAATGATAAGCGGCGGCGGTGTGTCCGGTTTGAGTTGTTGATCACATGATACTTGCTTGCTTGCACGTGACTCAATCTTGCTTGTCGTGTTGCGAAATGTCGTTGACATGCAGTGATGTCTTTCCTGAGTTGCTCAAATCATGTCAGAACAAGTTGTACAGACGTACATTACCTGGACCCATGGAGCGCAGCCGACGTGGTTACAATTTCATGGACCCGGGGCTCTACTCGACAGACCCATTCGGCTGACTACGTCGCCTCCGCCCCCGCCAAGTCTGCCACTGCTTCTCCCACCTCCTCCACCACCACCACCACCACCACCGGTGATTCTACACCCCCAGTTTATGCCCTCGATACGCAGCACCTCGATCTCAGCCCCTCGCGGACAATCCTGCCCTACCTCTTTGAAATCGCAGCGCACACGCCGCTCGATCTACAGCACTGACCCTTCCCGTGATGAAGTACCACGCAGTCCAGGGCGCTCGTCCAAACGATCTCGGACAGCATCAGCTTCAGCGCCGAGGCGATCTCGACGGCCCTTTACAGTGTTTTATTCCAAACGTGCTGGCCGTTCATCGCGATCCCCATCGGCAACATGCAAACATTACTGTCACGCTATCCTGCGCCATGGACGGAAATGTCTTTCCCCTTGTGCACGTAGACGACCAGGTCACTATCATTGCAGGTGTGCGCGACATCAACGACAGTGAAAGCCAGGTTTCAGACATTTCAGACCTCGCTGACCCGTTTCACCTTGTGTTTGAAAAGTTGCCTTGCTCCTCAGTGGATGTGTGCGGTTGGCAATGCATGTGTGTCCTTGCCGCAGATTTTCGATTTGTTTAGCAGTCGTGCAAGCCCGTATTGCTGCTATGAACCCCCAGTATTTCGAGTACCAGATCGACAGAGGAGTGGAATGGATTCGAATTTACTCTCCGGGCATTTGGAGGCCCGTTCCGGAGGAAGCGCCAGTTCCGGACCCACTTTACGCTTCCACATTTCGGGAGTGGCGCAGATCATACCACTTCCAAGTGTACTGGTCTGAAGACAGCACCGGAGGCACCACAATGGATCCTATTGCCACGCCCAGTGCCTATGTGTCCTATCACGTGTGGGAGTACCGAGACTGGCAAACGCGAGGGTACCAACGACTTGGACCTCCTGTCCAATCCATCGGACTCGCGATGCTCGCCAACGCAGACATCGAGTCCTCGGTGGGCTCGTCGGTACCTGATGGAGCGTGGCGGGAACCGTCACCGCCACCATTCCATGATCCTTGGAATAATTCGGATTGACTCTTGAGTTGCATGTTGGATAAAGATGAGGTTGTGCGTGCTTTGAATGTGAGTTCTCATTGGGTTGTCTTGCTTGGTGCTGTGCATGTTGTCTCCATGTGTCCGCCGCTCTCTGTGATAACTTTGAGCAGCTTGTCGGGTTGAAATGTTCAATAGTACGGTGCAGGGTGCAGCAGGATGGATCCTACCTCGCTATTTTGACTATGACATCGTCAATGGACCAGCAGGAACGAGTGTGGAATGGATTCGAATCTATGTGCCGGGTCAGTGGCATCCAGTAGCCCCTGACACCCTGGGACCGGCCCCGGATGACCCGACCGCCTATCGGGAATGGCGCAAGGTCTACCACTTCGAAGTGTACTGGCCCAGGGAAAGCACTGGCGGCACAACTATAGGCACGGCTCTGCAACCGGTATCCCACGCCACTTTCTACACTTGGTATTACAGGGACTGGGTCACCAGAGGGTACCAACGCCTGGGTCGTCCACATCCCAGCATAGCGAGGCCAGTTTTCGCTTCGGGTGCGCCGGACCTCATGTATGCTGGAATGACCTCCTCTTCGGCATCATCCAATTCACATGATAGCTGATGCCCGTCCTCGCCTCCCTGGAGAGTCTGACGGTGATGTTGGCGCCGCACAGTGCTACAAAAGTGGTCTTTTGCGTTTTGATTGTTGATTTGCTTTCACTCGTTGTTGTCTGCAGCCGTACACCTATCAACTTGACTTTCCGTGGTTGCGTTGTCATGCCGTGGCTGGAATGGTGCCCGGACCCTCAACAACCTGATGCCCAGTGGGTCAAGATCTTTCATCCGGGACCATGGACGCCTCAGGAAGAACAGGATGCTCCACCTCCTCCGCATACTTTCAGAGAATGGCGGGAGTTCTATGCTCCCAACCAGGACTCAGTTGAAGGGCAAGTCCAAGTCACTACGTGGTACAAGCGAGACTGGGCCACGGAGGGCTATCGGAGAATCGCTGCTCCTCACGCCGGTCATGAATTTGATTCCATGTATCCCTCCGATCACCATAACGTGGCCACGCAGTCTGCGTCGTTGAGTATGTCGCCGGAGCTGTTAGACGCGATTCTCAGGTCCTCGGATGCGGCTGATTTCTCCACTGAGGAACTGATTCGTCTCCAGGAGGGGATTTCTCAACAACTGACGGCCCGCGCACGTCTGACCTCTCCTCCTCATCAACCAGTACGTGCATCGCGTGGCAACACACCATCGGAGACGATTGGGGTCTCCGACCCCTACACGCCCGTGAATCCGTCCGGTAGCGGCCAAGACAAGATGAGGCCCGTCTTCGAGCTCACTGAAGACTAGCCTTGCATGAGCAGCGCAGCGCACAAAATAAGGGTGACCTCTACACTTGCATGATCTTGCTTTGCTGTTGTTTGAACATGGTTGTGCATGGTGCTTGTCCACCTACTAGCTGGATCGGAGCCCGCGACCATCCTTGCCTCTTGCCTCGACATGGACATCGATGATTCCAAGCAGTATCCATGGCTCGAATATTCGGTCTGGCATGATCAGGAGTGGGTGCGGATTTACACTCCGGGACAACCTCAACGATGGCACCGTGGTGACGCCGTACCTGATCTACCTGAAAACTCTTTTCGTGAATGGCAGCGGGTGACGGATCCCGAAGCGCCAGTCCAGGCATGGGACATCCGTGACTGGCAACACCAAGGGTACCAGCGCATTCTGTCTCGGATTGAGTCCTTCGCAACTCACTGTTCACATGATCAGACTCTTGGTCAAGGTCGGAACTCCGATGCCGTTCAAGTTGAGGAGACCTTCACCTATGCCACTCCGTTTTCTCATGGTGATCGCCCGGCTGCTTCGCAGATCGCTTCAGTCCTCTATGGCGACACTCGTAATGCTCAACGTTGTGAACTTTCGTTCCCGTCTTCTGAGCGGTTTAGGGCAGTGTCTCGCTCCCCTCGCCGTGGTGGATATTTTGGCCAACGATAGTGATTTGAGTTTGAGCATGTGATCTTCCTGCAGGAGAAAAGAGAAACCTCGCCCCTCGTAGAGGGGCGTGTGTGTGCGGAGTGACAGAATGCCCTGTCACCACCCTTTCGGTTTCGCAGCAGGGGCGTGCAGCACCTTTGGCATACTGCACGCAATGAAGCTGTTGCCAAAGGTGGGAAGGGTGTCCAGACGTGGACACCTGTACCTGCTTCAGTGATTCTGAAAGTCCTTTTGGCCCCTTGGTTGCGGCGCTGTTTTGTGCTTCTTGTTCTTGCTCGTAACGTGTTCGACACTAGAGGGAAGCCAAGTGCATTGAGAGCCGAAACTCATCATACTCGAGACTTGTCGGTTGTACTCGAGACTCATCAGTTGTACTCGAAAGATTAGCACTCTCCATCTGGAGTTCAAGTGTGTGTGTGTGTGTGTGTGTGTGTGTGTGTGTGTGTGTGTGTGTGTGTGTGTGTGTGTGTGTGTGTGTGTGTGTGTGTGTGTGTGTGTGTGTGTGTGTGTGTGTGGGGGTAGGTGTGTGTGTGTGTGTCCGAAAGAGTCTGACAGGAAATGCCTTTCTTCCAGGACGCCGTGTTTTCACCAAGTATCCGTTTTCCATCAATGGGGGGGCAGAGGCACCCTCATCGGCGCCTCTGCTACAAAGCCGGCTGATGTGCGGCGGGGATATGCGGCCTGGTCAACCGCACGCACCTGCAGTTTGTTTCGATACGCGGCTTGATGCCACTGCAGCAAGGAAGACAAAAAGGACCGCTACTCCTTTCGAGGAGTGTGGAATTATATGGCTGTGCCCCGTTCACGGAGGAGTCGTGAGCCCAGACGATGTCTGGCCAAACAGCAACTTTTTTTGATTCGCCACTCTACGATTGCACGCGTGAAGTCTCACCTTTATCTGACTGTCACTGTCAAAACCTCGTCCAGAAAAAATGACCTGATTCCGACCTGATCATCCCTGTGACCTAATTTCCTTTGACCTGATTGGTTTGAGCCAGTTTTTTTATGCTCTTGACTAGAGCCCGACGGCTCGAATGTCCGAAGAGCACCAAGAGAGAGAGAGAGGCCCTCACCTCCGCTTGGGCATCCGTTGGCCCAATGGCTGAGACGGTGTGCTCTCGACGTCGGAGATGTCAACACATCGGACAATGTGGCCGCCATTTCTTGTAGGCTTGGAGCTTGTGCCGAAACACTACAAACAAGGCGAACTATCTCGGACCTGATGCCCCCGCCAGGCGACCTAGAAAAGTAAGCCAAGGACGTCGAAGCAGCGGCCGCCCAATGCTCAAAGCGTCAGGCGAGTGGTGAGAGTTGAAAACGGGAGTTTGGGCTGTTAGGCCCCCCGTTTATGCAACTGACACTTTCGCACCAATTTGTGCCAACGTGCGCTAGCGGCTGCAAAAGCGCTAGCTGGGGCTCCTTTCAGTGCTTTCCACGGCCCCCACAGGTTCCAATTCAGCTTGAGCCTTGAGTCGCCCATAGAGATAGTGACAATGCTAACTGAGCGACAGCTTCAAGGGGAGAAGTGCGAGCCGGCTTGTTTAACAATAGTGCCAAATCAGTCCGAGTCATGGCACATGACACAGCGGACCTGTCCGAGTGGACAGACCAGTGGCAGGCAAAGGGCTGACCGTACAAACTTTTCACACGCTTGCCTTGCCATCTTTGGAAGAAGGCCCGCTGCGACATTTCGCTGCCCAGTAAGTCTTGCGTTCACACGTTTGCGCAGTCTACAAGAGTTGCCTGAGTTTGTGGAATTGCCAGGGGTGGCCGCATTTTGCGGTCTACAGACCACTTTTCGTGCTTTTCGCCGCTTGGCAGTACAAGAGCTCTGGCAATGAGACGCTACCAATTTATTTGCCAACCTGCACAGTTTTTGCCCCAGCTTCCCGCAGACTTCCGCCGCAGCGCATTCTAGTAGAGCGCCATCACGATATGCAAGAAGATGCCGTTTTCACTATCTGCAACAACGCCCGCTTGCGGGTGATGTGTGGCAGGGCCCGCAAACACGCTCAGAAGCAGCGTGAAATCAAGCTTGTTGATACCATGCCACTATGCAGACTGTCTCTCCAAGCTTGTTTGCCATTTGGAACAGGAGTGGGCAGCCAACGTTGAACCTTGCACGTCTGGTCCATGCCGCCGCCTTTTTCGTTACACGGTGCGTTGATAACAGGCTTGTCTTGACAGACCGGCTGTTACTCAGGACTGCTTGGTTGCAGAATTTTTGCAGCCCCGACTTCTTTTCCGGTGCAGTTGGAAACCGTTCCCGGGAGGCGAATTTTGGGGTGCGAGGTTTGCTCAGAGTCCATGAGGGTCCGATACCAGCTTCGTCGTGCCACGTATGGCTACTGCAGCCAAGGACTCTTTTCCGTTTTCGCAGGCCGAACAAGGCACTCAGGAGCTGGTTACTATTTACTACCAGCTCGGACGTCCATGGCAGAAGCTCATGGCAATCTCTGCTAACAAAGCCGGCTGATGCGCGGCATAGCAGCCTGATCAACCGTACGTACCTGCATTTTGCTTGATGCCACTGCAGCAAGGTACTACTCCTTTCGAGGAGCTCTCCCAGTGTGTGAGTGTGTGGGTGTGTGTCGGTGTGTGTATGTGTGTGTGAGAGTGAGTGTCACAGCCCTTGACTTGGATCTTTAGACTCTAACTTTTTGGGACATCAAGGGGCTTTCCATTAAACCCACAAAAAGTCAACTTTTTGCAGAGGGTTCCAGAGCTTTTGAAATAGCCGGATGTGGTAACAAGTTTTTTGGCAACTTGTTACGAAATGGGCACCCTCAAAAGCAAACACATGCAGTTGCTTGTACATCTGCACATATATGTATATATATAAATATAAAAACATACACACATAAAGTATATTCAATTTACTTGGAAGCGCCAAGTTCAGATGTGCGGATTGAGTCCAGGATCGTAAGGTTAAGCCTAGGTCTCCAAGTTTAAGGGCGCCCTTGGGGCCCAATGCCAGTTTTTTGGTCCCAGGGGAAAAACATGGTCATATGTCCCCAGTTGTTCCAACAACACGGTCGAACATGTTGAAGAACACCGATTTCGCGCGGGTCGTATGCGCAAATGGTCGAATCACAAACGGTCATACGAGTCTACCAGCCAACACGGCCAAATATAGGACCGAGAAACAAGAAACTGGCCAGATGGTGGCCAGGCTCTAGCTCAAGCAGACCCCCGTTTTGGTCCGATGGACAACCGCCTTCACAAGGGCCCCCTTCCCCAAATAAATGTGAATTTTGTCCTTGTCCGTGTTCGGCCATAAGGCTTCACCCTGCACGGTGGCTCTGGCGGTAGGGCGCCTACCGCTTACGTGGCCGAAACAGCTCCGGCGCTTGAGGCCCCGAAGAGGAACACGGACCGTGGCTCCTTTTGGCGCGACTGAGATCGGATCCCAAAAAGGCGAGCGCGAGGCAGCCAGCATTTTTTAGGAGAGCCCCAAAGAAACTGAAAACCGGGGGCGCCCCCTATTGCTGGAAACACACCTGCCGTAGCCATGTTGGCTCAAACCTCGAGCTCCCATAGCGCTCCGTTTGACACTTTTGCGCAATGGCGCCTTGGCCGCCTTGGTCCTTGCTCTCGATAGAATTGCTGCTTGTGCTCAGCCTGCAAGGCTGCAAGGAATACAGCGACCGCCAAGCTGCCATGGATGAAGTGTGCTTCAACGTGACCTGCGCTAGCGATTGTATACTGTGCATCAACAGCAGGTGGGAGCACCTTACTAGACAACAACGGGCGAAAAACTTTGACACGATGGAACAATGCGGGTACCCCAAACAAACCTGCGAAGGGGAGCGCTAGGGCCGCAGCCGCAGCCGCGGTGGAGAAAAATCCTGCTGCCGGCTGCCTTGGATGTCCACTAATCGGGTCCATCCTGAAGGATACGGTATTCAATGCCTTCAAACGCACGGGGCAGCTGTCGAACTCTTGCGCGTTAGACAAGCCAATTTTTGGCTGGCCAAGCCAACCGTCACACGGGCTCTCGGTCCGGCGTGCGCCCTTGCCGTCTCACTCGGTTTTCGTAGGCCTTTGACGAATTGATCGAACCAACAGCGCTTGTATCTGAACATGTTGAGTGTGCGGGCATAGAAGCACCCCCATGTTTGGCAAGACTCGTTTGATCATTTCCGGGTTTTAGTTGCTACTCGTCGCGGCCCCCCAGTCTCGAGTCTTCGGCACATAGTCGTGGCCGAAGCAAGTCCAAGGCCCGCAAGATCCGTTGCTCAAGTGCTCCGCTTTAGTTCGAACAGCCCAGAAAACTGGAAACATGTAGCCTTGTCCGGCGTCCGGAATTCCCTTGCCATCGGACGTCCCTTTGCTGACATGCCAGCTTGGCAGTTGCCAGCTTGATACAAAAAGTCCCTTCGGCCTACATGAGCGCCTAAAAACCCTTGGGTCTCTGTATTGATCTGGGTGTGTCATCCTTTAGTCAGGGTGCCCCTGTTGCATGCCCAAAGTCCTTCTCTGAGTCGTCCCAATGGACAGCCATCCCAAGTGGCATCGGGTTCGGATCGGGATCACATCGGGCGGTCATTTTGTGTGTCTTTTGTCGGGAGACCCTTTTTAAGTTGGCTGGTTTTAAAGAGGAAGCAATGGAAAACCGCCAATCCTCAAGGGTCTCCCAGTTTGAGACACAATTATGTGTTTAAGCAAGACCTTGGCCACCTAAGGGAGTCAAACAGTCGATCGTTTCAACAATTGGTTTCAAGGGGCATTGCTGCCCGTCCCGGATCCGAGCTTAGTCTTTGGGTGTTCTTCTCGCTTTGAGGGGAGAAGGAGTTTCGTGTGGAAATTTGGATTAGGACCGCAAACATGCGGGTGCTCTTTTGAGGGTACAAAGGTACACCAGAAGGAAGCCGTTTCTTTGTTGCCGGGGGGGGGGGTTCCAAAAAAAACACCCCCATGCATTTTGGTGTTCCAGTTGGTTCCTCCTTACACCAACCCAGCGTTGACCCTGTTCTCCCTGAGGCCTCCCCGCCGCCGATTGGCTCAGACACAAACGCAAACTGCCCGAACTCGCGGAGCGAAGAGGCTCTGGTCCAGGGGGGGGATGGTCTCAAAATCAGGAGATGTATCCTGGAAACGGTTGGTTTCCTTGATTTTCTTTGTTTCCTTCGGTTGGGGGAGCAGGGCTTCTTTGGACAAAGGTTAAGAACATTCCCCCCTCTCGCGACTCCCCTCTCACGACTCCCCTCTCACGACTCCCCTCTCGCCCTTTCCTGTGTCAAAAAGTGACCTTCAGTGTGGCCGAAAAAGAGCCCACACCCTCTGCAGAAGTCCCTAGTGATGAGCTCAAGCATTGTTTTTTGCGTTTTGGCAGTTCGAAAGGACACACCAGACCTGATCGTGTTTGATTCCGTCTATGTTTGTTGCGCGGCTGAGATCCATGAAGGCAACTTGAACAGCTTAGCGGAAGCAAAGGGACAGGCCCAGCTCGCCGATCGTTTGACTCCTGTGAACGCGAAAGGAACACCCTCCGCACAAGTGAGTTGTTTGTGGGCCTCGTCTGATAATTGTGAGACAGGTTCTCAGAGAATGTGGACGTCAAGCCAATCAGGCTTCCCGTTTTCAACTCTGAAATTCCCTGACTGAATATTCTCGGTGGAGGAGGGGCATGATCCCCACATTCGCCAATGCTGGTACTTGATACCGCCTTCCAAACAACAAACCTTTACTCAAATACTGATTTAGAGAGGCAGAAGGGAAGACCATGGCCTTTAATGGCCCTTACTGGGCTCTAATATTTACTCACAGTCAGTTTTGCGCTGCGATAGCACTATGGCTCTGCAGGATTTGTTGGCGGTCCTTGAGAAGGTTCGCGCCTGTTCTTTGAGCCTTATGTTTTCAAAGGACCCTCCAGCAAGCTTTGCGTTTACTTTTTTGCCCATCCAAAGTATGTCTGACACAAGCGCGCCTCCGGCCAGGGAGGGGCCCTCCGTGAGCCTTCAGGATGTTGGGCTCCCTTGCCGTGCGGAGCTCAGACGGATGCGATGGGCGATCTAGACCCCCGACCAAAATGCAGACCGATCCAGTCCGGATCGCTGAATCCATTGCTTTTTGAGCCTTCGGACCGGTCAGCTGCAGCTTTTGACGGAATCCAGTGCCCGCTGCGAGGGTTACGCCTTGGCCGTGAGCTTGGACGACAGGAGAAGTGTTGGTTTCTATTTTCGGCATGTAACTAGAAATTCAACCAAGGGTGCTTTCACCAAGGGTGCTTTCGCTAAGGGTGCGATTTCGCCAAGAGTTCGCAGGTTGGTCGTCTCAAAATGGGGCCCTGCAAAGATGGGCAACGGCGGCTCGGTTTTCGTTTTCATGCAACCCTTCCAAGACACACCCCGTGCCAGAGACAGCTTCGCGGTGGAAGCCGTCGGTCTTGGCGCGGAAATGTTGGGTCCCTATACCCGAAGCGCACACTCGGGCATCGCATACTTGTTGCACATCCACATGTTTTAATGGTTCCTGGCCCCTCAAACTACCCTTAACAAAGGGACTCCACCCTGTTATTTTGGGGCAACAAACGATATTAAAGGGTATTTGAGGGTCCAGGTTGTATTTTTCCTTCCAAACGGTTTGTCGGGCAACTTTCCCATCAATGCCCAGTCCAGTGAAAATACTCCGTGGACTGCAGAATCCTTGGGGAGCTTCAGTGGAAGCCAGGGACAGTGCTGAAAACTACCAGCCGAGGTTATGCGTTCCAGCGATGTTACCGCACGGGAGTTTCCTCTGCTTTGGCAGACGTTTGAGTTTTCCTCATTCGCTTCAAGGGCTGCGCCAAAGCCACAGAGTTTTGTGGGTGAGAGGGGTTCGCTTTCAAGTGAATATAGTCCTTTCGCCACAAGTACTTCCGCCTTCCCAAGTCGGCCAGGGTTCCAGGGTTTCGGAGGGATACGACGAGCCCCAGAACCCCCAGAACCCCCATACTCGGCAGTTCCCACACTCGGCTTTCAGGCAGGCTTTGTTGGGACTGCGGCTGGGTTTGGTGGGCGTCCCAGTGCTTCGGACGGGAAGGTCGCCCAAGGGATTCCTTTCAAATAGATTTTCAGGTTCCATGTGGATTTGGAGCGCTGGGTGCCATTTCAACTTCGGGAAGCCACAGGCGATGGTTTCAATGACTGTGTGAACATATGGTTGGCCCACCTGGGTTTGGGCATGTCAGATGAGCTAGCTCTCCCGCACCTTTCCCTTCAGTGGGGGTGGCTTATCTATTTGAACCATACTGCAGACATTGCGTAGCTGAAATGTCAACAATCGGAAGTTCCATGCAGCAAGCCAGTGGATCCGGCCACTATAGTAGGTAGCCATGATAATTCCCTCTAGATGTTTACATACATGGTGGCTTCCCTGGTTTCCTACTATAGGGGGCAGTCAGGATGCCTGGATGGAGTGTTGTTGGTCCCAGTGAGTCTATACCTGCAGGCAACCAAGTAAACCACCTGAGACCAGCATGGAGAGGCCCATTAACCCACTGCCCTTGTTTTTGCACAGTTTTTCAGAGAAGCCCCGTGTCTTGGGCCGGAAAAGTATTTCCCAGCTGGCCAACCTTATCAAATAGGGTCGACCCACTCCACATCTGGGGGTGTGCTGCTTGGGGGTACCCTTGTTTGAGTTGGTTGAACGCGTAACCAAAAAAAATATTTATTTATTTTTTTTACACATACTCATTTCACCAGTTTTGGGAACTGACTTGAAGTGTTTCCTTCCGCTATTTGGACCGGGTTGTTAAGCATAAATCCACAAAGTCCTTATGCCACATGGTAGTGGTTGCCCTTGTTATAGCGGTGTCCCACCACAGATCACCGAACAGAACTAGAGTTTCTCCCCCATGTTTGAACATCTGGCTTCCAAACCAGCTCGGTCCCGGTATTTCCATTCTCCAGCAGGCAACCAATGGAATCACCCCCAAATCGACAGGAACAAGTCTCCTATTGGTCCTTTTACGGCGAAAATACAAGTCCCTAAGACGAATCCAACGTCATCTTCAAAAGTTGAACAAACAACCCAAAGTGCCAAAGGGGGAAACGTGGCGCAGTGGCCCTGACAATTCAAAAGTGGTTTTCGCATTGAGTAGGACATGATTCTTCCGGATGAATCCGAAGCTTACCTTTGCCTGAGCTCAGCCAGGGCCAAAACTCGCCGCACCATTCGAGGTTAAACGTTGGTCTCCTTGTTTGACGGCGTCCCTTAAAGCCGTGCAGCCCGCTATTTGAGACACCATTTTGCTAGGCGGCTCAACGCCTCGTTGAAGGTTCGACCAAGGGAACACGTCGGGATATGACTTGGGGCGGGCTCAGAGGTCATGAGCTTTCGCCCCGAAGCCATCGGATGTGGGCAGTGAACCACAACAGCTGGTTTGGGCCAGTCTTTGGTGTGCCCCAATTGAAAAAGTTTGGAACCGCAAATCCCAACCATTCTCCAACTCCAGTTGTAATCTGTTTCCATTTCTCTTTGGTTCACTCATATCGGTGGCCCCCGAAAGGTTCCCTTTTGCTCTTCCTATATGTCGGGCCCCTGGGTTGCTGGGTTCACCCAGACCCAGAATATCTCCCGAAGTATCGGTCGTGAGTGTCAGGCACTGCGCACGGAGACCCGGGAGGGAGAGCGGATTCGCTCGAAATGAGTGGAGCCATTCTGTTGGATGGGGCCCGTATATGCTCTTTTTGGCTGGTTTTAATTGTGTGTTTGGCCCATTCACTTTTTTTTGGTATGTAGGATGAAAAGCGGCAACTTTAGGGAACGGTTGTGCTGGATGGGGCTTAAAAGGAAACAAACCCTTGGCTGCACCTTGTTTCGTTGAACCTCGAAGATGAACAGTCGCTTTGCTAAGCAAGAAGCTAAACTGTGCGCGAGGGGCCAAAGAGCATCCCGATTGGATGGGATCTCATCTGCAACGATTTGCATTTCTGCGGGTTTAGATATGGGTATGGGTCAAAATTAAACCACCAGGGGACCGCAGGTTTTACTTCCATTTACCAGGGTTCCATTTGGGGCATTTTTGACCCACAGCCATATGGACCAGAGTCCGACGTGACATGATTGGCTGGGCGTCAGGAGATTGGCTGAGGTTGGAAAAAGAAGCCAATTGGACACCGGGCAGTTTTTGGTTGGGGCGTACCGTGGATCATGGCCCGTGCCCCCAAAGAAGGAGCAATGGCTCAAGTTGCAGTTCTCTTGGACCCTGGTTTCATGCTGGTCTCTCACCTTGAGTCCAAGAACTATCGGGCATTTTTGCGAGTCTGGTAGTGCAAATCCCACAAATTTGGGGGGAGAGTTCGAGCGTGTGAAGGCTTGGCACAGGGCGGTGCCAAGATCAGTGAAAGGGCAAGACTGTTGGATTGAGAAGGTAATTCCAGCTTGCCTATGTGTGGCTCGTCTTTTTGGCACCCTTTTTGGTTGTTTTTAACGGGAAACCCAACAGAAACACCACTTTTTTGTTGGGGGGGGATCCCTTCAAAAGGACACACGCATGCTCCAAGTCAACGCATTTGTCCATGCGTTGCTCCAAATTGCAGAGATGCGGGCGGCTTCTCTTTGACTCCCTTTGATTCAAGCAAAGGGTAGAAAGAGGCCAAGCCACAAATGGCCCTGCCTACTGGACGCCCGACTTGGAAGTTGCAATGATCATCAACTGCATTCAAAGGCATTCTGAATTCACAAAGGAGCCATGTCGTCATACCCTCAGTGACACAGAACCAATTTCTTGAGCATCGAGGTGTTGAGCAACTTTTGAAGCCACGGGTGAACCGTGTTAGAGCCAATGCAAATGCTAGTGTCCTATTTGGAGGCTGTCCTTTCTGGGATGTTTAAAGGGAAACCAAAAGGAAACAACCCTTTTGAGGCATTCCACTATGTTAAGACACAGCACGCGGACAAGGAACATGGGGCAACGTTTTGACCAAAGACAGCCCTTGAAAGATGCACCGAGAACAACTATCTTTTCCTATGCTTTGGCAGGGCGCCACATGCCGGAGACACACGAACATACCTATACTTCCATTTGCTCGAGAATATGCTTAATTTTCCCCTGTTGGTTTTAAAGGGAATCTATCACTACTGGAAATATGTTTATTGTTACCAGGGGGCTTATGCAAATGGAAGCATATGGGTCAAAGAGAATCCCCAACATGCTTGGTTTCCTCTTGGCATTCCGTTTTCGAGCCAAACGAGGGTTACGACCACAGATAGGCACCCCCACAAGAGCCCTCAGTCGGGTTGATTGGAACTCCTTGAGGTCAGATGGCGTGGATGAGGGTCAAATGGCGCGGATGCTGCGGCTAGGCCGCCGGGGCCGCCGGGGGCCGGCAACCGGCGGGGGGTCGCAGGGGCACTGGAGATTCTGCCGAAAAGAAGGGGCGGTGACTATAGAAAGTGGAACGAAAATGGCACCTTGGTCAATGGAACCAAAGACTACAATCTGCGCAACCATAGCTCTTTAATTTTCAGCCATACCCAAGGGGTCATCGTCAGGCTCAAAGCGGTGGGAGTTTCGTCAGTCTGTCGGCTCGATCCAGGAAGTACTGCTGCAGCGGCGGCGCTGGCGGCGGCTTGGCTCACGATCCATGAAGGTCTGGCTATGATTTGTTGGAAACCACCTTACAAGTGGATGGATTAAAACCCCAGCTATTTGACGTCCACCAAAAGGTCCCTTATGAAGATTCGCACCCAGTTGAGCAACCTGTGGGCTTGCAACGGTTCATCTAAGTTTGCCTGAAGCATTCTGCTAAAATGAAGTCTTTTTACAGCAACATATCAGGGATTCCTTGTTTGTTGATAAAATGTGAATTATAGCAAGTTTCCCAGATTGCATACCACACGTTGTCGATTAGAATGACCAAAGATAGCGTTGGCTGCTCATTTCTATGGGGAACGCCCTCAAACATTTGTGGACATGAAACCCCCACCCAAATGGGTCGCTAATTGAAATTCAGACACAAATTGAAGCTGAGTGGTGGCGATCAGACCATTTTCCTCTAAAAGGGGGGGGACCCTGGTGGGATCAATGTTTGTCGGAGAGTAAATCACAAACTGGAAATCCAGGAACTCCCAAAACAGCTGCATGGGGTTTCGCTCGTTTACACATCTCTCCTGATCCGAGCTCGTTATGCTTTGATCATAGAACCACCGCGGTCTACACTTCCCATATCATTTTGCTTGGGGTTGGAGGTGCCCCTTGAAACAGAGGATCATGGTAGCTAAAAGCAAGTTTACCCTAAGCCTTCAGGATCAGGTTAATGACGTGAACATTTCTAGCAAAAAGTGTTTTGGCCTTGGCTCGACTTTGGTTGGGATTGTCCCCGACAAATCTGCACCCGATTTGAGTCAGGCGATTGCTTGCCCTAGATTCACTCAACTCCGCTGAGCCGTGGAATAGTTGCTTTTGTCAAGGTGCAAATTTGCATCTTCGAGCGCGCCGGCAAAGGCTGGGGACACGGGATGGGTGTGGGGAGCTGATGGGGATGGGGGCGGGAGGGTTGCGTGTTTCTTCTTTTTCATCCGTTACTTTCTGCTGTGCTTGTCCAAAGCTATCATTGGATTCCTGTTGGTTTCCCGAAGAAAGACGGTTCCGCCGCAGAATGACCACCCATTTCTGGGGCGGAAGTCCGACATGCTTGCTGTATGCTTGCAGCACCCAAGGCATCACGCATCTTGGAAGGGCGGCCCTCCAAAAGCGCAAATCCACAGGCAGCTCAACTGGACGTTTGAACTTTCAGGAGTTTTCGTGGGCACGCGCTCTTTCGCCTTATCGACGCTGAAAGGAAAGCCGAAGCCATGTGTTGGGCATAATTTCGCCGAATTGTGAACGGGCCTTTGTGGCCAGCATACTTTGCAAGGGAAGAACTGGGAAGGCAGCGGGACGGGGTTCCCCCGTTTTGGCCGGGCGATCTTTGACATGCGTTCGTCTCCCTTCTTTGGGATAGAGTCCCAAACGATGTGTCAACAAGATGGGGGACCTGCACCCCCCCCCCCCCCAGAAAAAAAGAAGAAAACATCTGGGTTTCCGATGGGTTGCCCAAAATGGGAGTTGCGCCCAACTCTTGAACCTACCAAAAAACACGGGGTCCTTTCTCCTGTGTGTTGGCGCGCCCCACATGTATTGCTAGATATAAGATATAGGAGTTACATTTAAACATATTCGAACGTAAGGATAGAAGCGCGAAGTCATATCGGCTGGTTTGCAGTACTTTGATATGCACATCCATGTAATATGATTTGTATGGACACGTATATTATATAACCTGTACTACCGGAGCCAGGATCCAAAGAGCTCGAAAAGAACACGGACAAAGACTTGATCTTCAGAGAGGAGCTTCGGACAAGCCGGTTGCTTTGGAGTTGGTAGCCTTTCCCAAGTTGCAGTTGGGGTGAAAATTCAATGGCACAATAGTCATCCTCTGACGGAAGGGACTTGTCTGTGAGAAGGGAATCCAATTGAAAGCGAAACGCGTATGGGAATGACCCGTGCGTAGCATCACAAAGGTGATTTTCCAGAAGGGGAACTGCTTCCTTACCTCTTGTTGTTGTCACAGCTTATCAGTTGGTACCCTTTTGGGTGAGACTCGACACAGAAGCCCTTCTCGGCCATGGTGCGAGCCATGCCGCAGAACAAAAGAGGAGGGGTTTCGGGTTTCGTCTCTTTGGAAACCTCCCCAATGGCCACGAGTAATTTTCAGGGAACTCCCTGGTTGGTCGTGCAGCCCCCATGTCGATACCCTTTGCCAGGAGGAGGGCAAGACGTTGCTGGTGCCTCTCCGCCCGAAGAGCTCGAAGGACACGACCCGCTCGACGGAAGCCCTCGGTGGCTGAAGCGACGGAGTCGCATCCCGGGAGTAGCAAAATGAGGCCCTGGTATGGCGAAAAAAATTAAGCAGCTGGGGTTACGCAGGTTTTTGTCTTTGTTTCCATATAGCAAGGTGCGATTTGGGGTTCCACGTTTTGAGCCACAGCCAATTGATCCTAGCCTGGTGTCCCATTTTAGATCCTTCACTTCGGATAGGACTTAGGATGCCTTGCTATGGCGGACACTTGGGTCTAATTTTTAAAGGCACATGGTGGGGGGTAATTTGACGCATAGCCATTTTGCAACCACCTCTTAGCTTGGAACATCCACTCCAGGTGTTCATGGTAGGGGTATCCAAGAAGGTTAGACCAGATGTAAAGCTCGACTTGTCCAAAGATCCTCAAACTTGCACCCTTGCCCAAAGATCCCCGAAAGGGAAACCGAAAAGGGACCGATCGATAAACGGTTAGAAGGCTCGACCCCCAACTTTTAAAGTTGGAACACGGGGACGTGTGAAAAAATAGGAAGCGAGTTCACGGCTAAACTGAGCTACGAAGGTTCCTGTCATCGTGATTCCTTCAAATTAGTGGAGTAGTCGGTTTTTCTTCAAAGAGTCGAGCAGACATGATTCTGAATGAGCCCATTGGTCTTCTCTTAGTAGAAATTCGATGAGAAATGCAACCCCAAGCAGCTTTGATGACCAGGGCAACTTTGTGCTTAGTGTTTCAAGGAAGTGAGTAGGAGATCAAATAGCACACATGAGAATTGATGACCCCGTTACCCATTGGTATTATTTTCCAAGTAAACTTGCTGGTTTTTAGGGAAGCAGCCAACACTTATATAAGCTATATCTTACGGGATTCCCTTTCGGTAGGCTCCCAAAACTCAGGGGGTACCCTGTTTTGGCGATTTTAAGGGGGACACTTGCGATTCTTGGGGGTGCCCCCAAAAAGGACGAGCAACAACCTTGTTGTGGCGTCTCTCTTTACTTGAAACCAAGAATCGGGCCACGGCTGCCGGCAGCTGGGCCAAATGGGTGTGTTCAAGATTTTGGGCCCCCAAGAAAAAGGCTTCCTTTTTTGGCAACCCCTTTAGTTTCCCCGCAAAATGAGTGTGCCCTCCCCCAATTGGCACACAAACACGGCACTTGGAAGACAGTGCTTATGGCCCATTTCCCGCTGGTTGGTGGGAGGTTAAGTTTCCCTCTTTGACTTTTTGTGGCTTCTGGGTGCCGAAATCCAAATCAGGTTTGACACAGAAAGAAAAGGGGCATGGTTGTCATAGGATGCAACCCTCTTCCCCAAATCATGTAGGCCGGGACTTTAGGGCTTGAGGGGTGGTTTGGCTTTGGAAGTCGCAGCAGTTTCCGCCAGGAGCTCAAAAAGTATACGGTGGAGGAGGCGTGCCGATGTATTTGACTTGTTAGTTTCTAGCCAAATTAGCCAGAATCAGCTCCGTGGATGGAAACAGCCTTTGATTCGTTACATGATGTTTGGCAGACCCTTTTTGCTACCATGCTTTGATTGTGACTTAAAAGGGGGAACCTCCATGGTCTAATTATAACGGAAGTTGTGCAATACTTGCTTCTAAATCGGACATGTTGGGACCAACACCAAGCCACGTTTGGGTGAACATAATGTGGGGCACAAGGGGTTCTTCGGCTTTCCGTTCGACCGAAGTTCTATCCTTCCATGGGCTTTGGAGCAGAGTGGATGGTTTTGTGATGGCTTCCTTCGAGGATTCGAATGTGTAAAGGGGACCCTGATATTGACAACAGTTTGTACGTGACGACTGAGCCCTATCCTGTGACTTGCTGGTATTTGCATGTCGCTTACCGTAGTTTGAGCGTCCGGTGCTCTTTGCTTCCGCGTTTGTTTATATCCCCGGTGCGAATGGGACCCTTTCCACTGCCCACTTTGGAAGCAAAACAATGCCCCCCACCCCGACCCCCCCCCCCCAGCCCTTTTTGCGGCGGTTTCCGGAGGTAGCAAAGCACAACACCCGCGAGAGCATTTGGATCATTGTGGATGACCTCGTTTACGACCTCACTAGGCGTGGGTCTTCCGGGCGAAGTCCAAACGGCTAGGGACGCATGGGGAGGATGGAATGGCTTCGGAGAAAGCCAAAGGAGCAGCGAGCAGCGTTTTTTTCCCCCCCCCCCCCCCCGATGGCCGGTTGCAAAAGACTTGATTGCCCCTGGCCAGTCGGCAACTGGGATGTCGGAAATTTCAAGAGCCTTGTGCACTGCTCCGGCTGACGGGAGAGAATTTTGCGGGTTGGTCAAGCAAAACCTTAGCTCAGCGCAAGTTGCAAGACAACCGAATGGTGAGGCAGACTCGGACGAAAACCAACCCGAAGAAGTAGCTTCTTTGAATCACCCTGAATGAGTCCTCCAGGGGACAGACAAAAAGCCACCCGGATTTCACCCAGTGATCATGTCTGACGCGGGACTGCGCAAGCAATCGCAGTTCATGCATACAGCAGCCGGGTGTAGTTAGACCAGACCTTGCCCATCTTTTTTCTATAAAAAAACCTAGGGTCCTCCCCACACTTTTAGCAACATTTTAAAACAGCACCTCAAAAAGCACATTTTCAAAAATCAACATTTCAAAGCAGGCAATTTCCTAGTAAGTTCATCCATATTTTCAAATATAAATTTTAAAAAATAAATTTTAAAAAATAAATTTTAAAATATAAATTTTAAAAAATAAATTTTAAAATATAAATTTTAAAATATAAATTTTAAAAAATAAAGTTTACAAAAAAATAAAAAAATAAATTTTACAAAAAAATTAGAAAATAAATTTTACAAAAAAAATCAAAAATAAATTTTACAAAAAAAAATATTATTCCAAAAATTATGATAAATTATTTTACAATAAATTTTATCACAAATTTTGTAGACATACTATGGGCAAGGTCTGGTTCATTCGTTTTTACGGGCACCATTCTTTCTTAATTCTTTCTATTATTTTATCACACGTTGTTTCATTATAAATATTACTTCTTATTTGTTTTCTAAACATTCCCATTATTCCAATTGCACGTGTTATTGTATATCTAAGTTCGTGAGTTTTATACCGATCATTTAAAACCTCATGTACAAAATCAAGGTCATTATCATTCAATGTTTCATATTTTAAACGTTTAATGCTAGAAGACATATTGTATAATCTTTTTACCATGCTATAATACTTAAAAATAAAATCATTAGCATTTCCTTCATCATCGCCCTGATATAATAAATTATCAAACCCTTCTATAGTTAAGAAATTATTCATTTCAATAAACACAAATATTTCTAAATCATCATCAATAGTTTCATTATTTTTAATATCAATATCTTTGTTATTTATATCATCAATTTTGTTTATAATTCTATTGCAATTATTGCATATCATATATTGACAAATATTATTACAAACGCCATTTGTAAAACCCCGTTCAATTGGTAATTTTAGCATTTCACAGTCTCCACATTTATAACTCATAAACTTTTTTTTCAATATATTTTTAGCATCATGGACTGTATCACTCATCACACTATATAATAGTACTATAAAATATTTCTTTAAATACTTTTTACAAGAATTTTAATTTTAAATTAAAATTAAATTAGTAAATTAAAATTATAATTAAATTATCATAATTAAATTATAATTATCATCATTTACAACTACAATTACATAATTTACAAAATGGGATGATATTTTCTATTGTATGAGTTAATTCATTATCTTTTCGTTGTGCTGTTAGATTTGTAATGATATTACCATTTTTCATATCAATAGTAAAACCACATCCGCAGTAATTACATTGATTATTTATATTATCTAGAAACCATTGAGTATTTACATAACCTTCTCTAGGTATGCTTCTTTTTGCTTTCCTGTCTTGTTCCTTATAATTCAAAATTTTCCTTTCAAAATAACTCATAATACATTTTTGATTAAATACATCATCAACATCCTTTGTGTATTTATAAAATTTGACTTTGTTTAAATCACGAGCACGTGTTACCGCTGTAAAAATCCATTCTGGATAATTCTTTACCAAAAAATGATTGTAATCAAAAATTGTTATGGTGTCATCAATGCTACTACCTTGAGTAGAATGACATGTAGAGCAAGAAGAAAATATAAAATTGCTTCTTATTTTAGCAACTTCTACGGATTGTAAAATTTCGGTTTTTACATTTTTTAATGTAAATATTCCATCACTTCCAATATGAACTATTTTATATTTGAAATTTACGTTAAAAACTGATGTTTTAGTTTTAGTATATTCTCTACAAATTAAAAATTCTCCTACTTCATATTCATCCTTTCTATTTTCTAACTTTCTAATTTCATTTGATACATTTTTACAGGTTGTATTCAAAAATGCTATGTTGTTTTTGGAACTACTTATGTCTGTGGTGTATTCAAAATATTTTTCAATAATAGTTTTAATTGGTAATTTATTAATAAAAATATCATATTTTATATTCTTGAGTTTATCCTTATCTTCCTGTGTGTTAAGTCTCTTACATTCTTTCAATATTATATTATGTGTAAAAATATTATCTATAATATTGTCAGTGTATAATTCATAGTCTTGAGTATTTGTTATTTCTTGCACTGGTTTTAATTGCTTGGTGTCTCCTGTTGCTATTATAATTTTGTTGTGCTTATTTTGCTCTACAAATTGTTTTATTCTCCAGTATATATTTAAATTACTAAAATAGATTTCATCAAATACTATTACATCAAATTCTGTAAAATCAAATGGTTCTAATTTAGCATCTCCATAATTAATACCAAAGAATTTATTTATCGTCATTGCTTCTCCTTCAAATGCCTGTAATAGTTTATTAGTAGGACAAATAAAAATTACCTTATAATTTTTATCAACCATTTTTTGACATATATATGATTTTCCTGTGCCCGGTAGTTCACCTCTGATCATAATAGGATTATTCTGTTTAACAATCTCTATAATGTTATCAGTGTCGTATTCATCTTTAATATCAATAGTTTTACTTTCATAAACTGGTATTTTTATTAATTCATTATTTACAACGTTAAATTTTACCGTAGGTAAATTAATTTCATCTCTCTGCTTTGAAACTTTCCAACCTCCTATATCATCATGAAATTCTAATAATTGCTTTGTTTTTTCTTCATTGCATGTATCAATTACAAAAGCATCTGTTTTTACACTATATATATTAATATTATTAGTTATTAGTGTCTTAAAGTCTTGGTTCATTTTAAAATTGTGATGTTGTAAAAGTAATTATTTAATATATCGATATCCGTTTCTTAATACTGCCTTATCCTTCAAATTCAATATATAATATGATGCCTTTACATCCCATTCATCCTCATCAAATCCATAATATGTTGTAGTTGCGCCTCCTTCGTCGTCATATTCGGTTATCATTTCGGGATATTCGCTTATAATATGCGATAACTTATTAATTTTACCTCCGTATTCTGTTTGATAATGGACTGCTTCATCAATACTTTTAAATAAAATACTTTGATGTGCTGTAGCGCCTCCTTTTTCTAATAATCCAAAATTGACATTTGCTATTAACTTTTTAATTAGTTTATCTAATGCTTCGTCATGTTCATCTATATTTGTTTGTAAAAGTTCATTAATAATATTTGTATATTCGACCTTATGAATAAATGAAGGTTGTTTATAATATAAAATATTGATTTTGTGTGTCTTATTCTCATTGATGAATTCCTTTAAAAACTTGCCATATACTAGATTATATTTTTTGTTGAAAAATAAGTTGTGATTACCACTTATTACAATGTTTCTAATTGCTTGTTTTAATTCATCAGGATTTAAAAACAAACTTAAATCATGTGTTTTACGAAATTCTATATAAGTAGCAACGTCAATACCTTTACTATATGCAATAGAATATATCATCTGCTTGGTGTGTTGATTTTTCTCTATTAGTTCCTTAATGCTGTCCATTGTTGTTTTTAACGGTCTTACATTTGTATCTATAGTTTCAACATAATATTAAGTTAATTCATGGAGCTCATCTATTTTAATTTCATCGTTGTATTTTTTCCAATGGTCAAACTGGTTAAATACTGGTATTTCCCTAATATTTAAAAAACCTTTAGTAAATGCTTTATTTACATCTATTTCTGTTTTATAAACTAAATTGATATTACTCAATAATAACCCCGAAGGTGCTATACTTCTTGTTTCATTTAATATTTTAATATCAATGTCGTTATAAAAGGATTTATGCGATGACATGAATAAGGATTTATTGAAATTAAACATTGCTTTGTTCATATTGTTGTATGTAGTTTCATTGCTAACTGCAATCCATCCATCACCGGAAGATTTAATTAAATTTTGAGTTTTTATGATATATGTTATCTTGTTCAATCTTAATCTTATTTCATCAATAATACCTGTGTATTTAATTCTGGGTTCATATCCAATATTCAACAACTGGAATAATAATTCTGCCAAATTATTATTTTCAGGCACTAAATATATTTCCTTTGTTTTATCATCAGTTTTAATTTTAAGTATATCATCTATACATTTAATCATTTTGTATTGTGGCGGTTCTTCTCTTTCATTTATATAATAATCAGTGTGTGCCTTTATAGTGGGTAGTTTTGTTATTAATTGCTTCTGTTGTATCTTACTTAAATCATGGTTTAATGTGTAAATATGGCTATTCTTCACCATTGCGTAAAACGTTTTTATATGGTGGTTTCTCTTTTCTGGTTCATACTTATAAATAACTTCATTTACAAAATTGAAAATTCTAACTTGAATATTAAACTTTTTGAATACTGCTTCCATTTCTTGAATGGTTGCTCCTACCTCCTTAAAATCATCCCTACCTATGATTTCAATAATTTTGTCTCTGGTTAGTCTGTTGCGGGTTTTTTCATTCATGATCGTATCACTGTAAAAATCAGTTAATGAATTTATCCAACATTCATTGTCTATATAATTACCTTTCTTGATTGCCTTTTGTATAGTGCCCTCGCTCATTTTAATAGGTGTGTGTATATATTTATGATAAATTGATACGTTTGTAGCATCCCTTAAGTTTTCGGTTAATATATTAAACTTTTCGCCGTTTTTATTCATCACTTCCACTGATAATATTTTGACACATTCAATATCATTATAAAATTCTGTCATTTCTCTATATATGTCATTAAAATCTTCATCTGTTGTTAATAGATTTATTGTGTCAGTAAATTCGTCATTTGGTGTATCATTATTGCTTCCATATCGTATATCCGAGTTGCCTAAGTATTTAAATATCCTTTTTTTTATAATATCTGTTGAAATTGTTCGTGCTTGAATTGTAACATTAAGATTATCAAAAGTTTTTGTGTAAAAATTCATTAGTCTGTGTTTAAAAGCAGGTTTAGATTTTATCTTTGTATCTTTGTTTTCCTCTCTTGCTGTATACAACATAAATTGAATAAAATAAGTTTTTGTTTTATATCTCGCGCTCAACTCATTACCTTTTGTTTTCCTATACTCTATACCTTTTGTTTTCCTATATTGTTTAATCCCTGCTTCATCTTCTTCTTCGTTTTTTGCTCTTGCTTCTGCCATTCTTTCATTTAATGGTTTTGTATCCTTGATCTTTTTGATATTATCTTTGTATTTTTGAATTGTTTTGTCATACACCTTTTTGTCTGTAGATGTTAAACCCTTGATATAATTTTCTGCCGTTGCTACATTTGATAACTTTCTTTCAGTGTAAAGTTTAATAATCTCATCAACCCTTTTTTTAGTTGCATTATTTGCGCTCTGTGTTGAATTTCTTTTGAGTTTGTTTAACTCGTTTATATTACGCTGTAAAAACTTACTCATAATATAATCTATATATTTATATTATAAAATATTTCTTTAAATAACTTTTTTACAAGAAAATTTTTATAATAAAAATTCTATATATTTTTTAAACTTTCAAAATTTCAAATCTTAAGAATGGTCGTGTGTTATGTTCCAAATAAAAATAAGATTGTCCTAATTTTTTTTCAATCCTTTCAACTTTATATTTTCTAGGCAACCAATTACTACTCCTTTCCTTTTCAGTTATTGCTTTCTTTCTGTAAATCTTCACTTCGTCACCTATGTTAATTTCAGGATATTTACGGGTTCTAGTTGCTTCGGTTGCCATTTTCATTTTTACTTTATAACTGTTTTTCTCCTTCAATGCTTCCGCTGGTGTCATTCCTATGCTTGAATGTTCCATTTTATTATTATAAGTTAGTAATATTTCAACATTATAATCTATCCATTGTATATTTTCCTTTCCTTCTTTTTCATCTTTTTCAACCCTTTTATATAACATATCTTTGTAGGTGCGTATAAAACGCTCTGCAAAATTAGGATGTCCTCTTGTGCGGTATAATTCTATTCCTTCTTCCTTGAAATAATCTTCAACTGTTTTATTATATAAACTGCCTTCCTCGTCGCTATAAATAATTTCTGGTTTACCTTTCATTTTCTGCATTCCTTCCATTACTCCCGCTAATATGTCAGGCGGTTGTTTTGATTTAATAGGTATTACTGTAGAGTATCTGGTAAATATATCAATTAAAATCATCCCTACTTTAAATTTTTGATTGGGTATGTCATTAATAAAAAATAAATCTAATTGAAATTCAAAGTATGGATGTGGAGAAATAAATGAATTGTTGCCTCTTAATTGCTTCTTCTGCTCTATGTTCTTTTGAAACCATTCTTTAACATCATTTAAGGTTATGCTTTGTTCCTTTTGTTTAGCATCCTTATAGGTTGTTGCGATACTTCCGTATCCTGATTTATCATAATAGATTTTACTAATTATATCATTTTTATTAATATTTGCCATATTAATAAAGGTGATATTTTTTTAACATTTTATTCAAAATCTTCAGCACTATTTAAATATGCTTCGTACTGTTGTTGTTTTTGGTTACTCCTATTAGTCTGCGGTTTGATATCTTTGATACTTGGGTATGAACTAAATATCATATTCTGTATTCTCTCGCTTATTTCTATTTCTTTTGTATAGTGCTTATAAATATTTTGTCCTACATCTTAGAAAGTGCATTATCCAGCTTATTGAAAATATGTGATAATATTATCTTGAATATGTTTAACGTGTTCGAAATATTATTTTCAATATATCTAAAACAATCCCGTCTATTCTTTTGGTTTTTTGGTATGTCATCATCATTCTTATACTCATCAAAAAATCTATCTACTAGACCATTTTTATATGTTTCTATGTATTTTATTTCAACTATTTTATAAATTGGTGTATCGCCTAAATCTACTCCAGCACTTACAGTTTTAATATTTCCTTTGTAGTATAATTCATAACAGTCCTTTATTCTGTCGTGTATGTCCCTTGTATAGTTGTGCCTTTCTTTAACATCCTTTAATAAATTGGATTTGATAAATTTGAATGTCGGAAATTTATATAATTTTGTAAAATAATAATCTTTGATGTTGTTTGTTGTAACAGTTGTGTCTTCTTCCTTTTCATTTTCAATTATTTCAGTTAGTTTGATGAATTCTTTTGACTTATTACAAGTGTCAATATTTACAAATGTGCTCAATTGTTTTAATCTTTTGCATTTATAACATTCTTTATAATTATATTTGCATATGTGTTTAATAATATTTTCTGATAATTTAGTTTTATATAATTGAATATTATTATAATTAAATTTACATTCTTTACACATTCCAATTTTTTTATTTATCATTCTTATAGTGTCATTCATGTTGATTTTATTTAAGAATTCACTAATGATTTCCTTTTGCTCAATCTCACTGAACATGTTCACCATATAATTATAATACATAATATTTCTTTAAATACTTTTTTACAAGAAATATTTTTTATAGTAAAATTTATATATATTTTTATATTTTTCCTAAATTTATGGTTTCAAACCCCCCACACAGGGGGGAATGAACCCCCCACACAGGGGGGAATGAACCCCCCACACAGGGGGGAATGAACCCCCCACACAGGGGGGAATGAACCCCCCGCTCTGGGGGGAACAGCAAAACAGCACCTAATTTCAAGATTTTCAGGCAAATCCCCCGCTCTGGGGGGAATGAACCCCCCGCTCTGGGGGGAATGAACCCCCCGCTCTGGGGGTTTCAAAACCTAAAACCCCAAAAAGCACCAAATATTTATTAAAATATATAAATTTTAATAAATATTACTTAAAATATTGAAATTTTAATAGATATTATTTATTCAACTGTTATAATTTTATATGTTTGTGCCTTATATTTTCTGGGTTTTGTATTCTGTAAATCTTCTGGTTTATTTTCATAATCAATATCTTTTAAATTAATTTCTCCATTTTCTGCCATCTTGTCTAATTTCTTTCTTCTGTGAAATCTTATAGCACTTGCCCTTTTGGTGTCCATAAAGTCCTTTTCGTGTCTCCTTCTTTGATAATATAATCTGTTATATAGTGCCAGTTGTTCCTTTATTTGTTCCAGTGTCATATCTTCAGGTTTAATACTCATTATATTATATATTATATTATATTATATATTTCTTTAAATACATTTTACAAGATTTTTAAACTAAATATTTTTATTTTTATTTTTCTTTTTAAAGACTTCGTTTTCCAAATATTCTACACGAGCAATAAGTTTTGTTAAAGCATCCCAACTAATACAGGCCATTCTGTCATAACACATTGTTAAGTATTCTCCTGTGTCATTTACAATATTATATTTAGGATTTGTGTATTGTTGAACATCTTGAGCAATCCATCCTAATTCAGTCCTTTTAGTTTTTTGATTTTTAACAAATGTTTTAATCTTAATGTTTTTTACCATATTTATAGTATCGTCATCTACATCTTCTATATTATCTTTCAGTCTCTTATCACTACTTAAATTAAATCCGTTATATGATGAAAATTGAGTATCATCCAATTGTAAATATTTAGTGCCATCGATATAACTATCAATAGTTGTTGATGCTTCCAGTCTTAATACGGCATCACTATTCAAATGTCTCAAATTGATTTTATGAGCAATTCCAAAAGTCATGTCACCGTCAATAGTCCAGTCGCCTCGTAATTCGCTATTACTTCCACTATTCAAAATGATTTTATTATCAGCATATGTTGAAGATAATCCAACAACCAAATTAATAGAGTTTGAGGTGTTGCTATTCCTAATTATTAAATCATTTGTATCGAGATACATTTCAGCATTATCAATTATTAGTTTTGATGAGTTGCCAAATTGAACATTGCCACTCGGTGAATTTTGTAATAATAAAGTATTTCCTGATACTGACTGAACCTGATTGACTTCAACTTTCTTACCAGAAACCATTGTTAAATCGCCGTTTGTATATACATCACCTAATACGTCAACTGGTTTATTGAATATGGTTTTTGATACAGCACCGTCGCACATAAAATATTGGTTAGAAGAATTTGTAATATCGCCAATACTACAAGCAACAAAATTAGGATGATGAATATAAAAACCTTCTGTTGCCGCGGGTGTGTGTGTTTCTAAATATGGAGTTAATGCATTGTCTAAATTATCAATTTTAGTTTTAATATCTGTTGAAAAATCATTATTTGTAAATAAATTTCCTTTCATATATACAGCACCTTCGAAATATGATGTCCCATGTGCTTGAGCAAAATTGTATGAAGTATGAACATTACCGTTAATCGTAATTCTTGAAGCATTATTAGGTCTTCCAATAATGACATCTCCAGTGTTCCATCCTAACCATAATCTATAAGGTGTAGCACCTGTTAAACCTTGATAAGAGTCTAACTGACAACCTCTTTTAAATTCTAAGCGTTGGTTGCTTACAGCATCTTGAATTCTAAAAATTGGATTAGTATTATCTGTTAAACTAATGATTAATGGCGAGTTCATTGTTTGGGCAGTTGTGATTGTTTTATCTAACTTTTGTAAATCTGCTGATATTAAACTATTAATCGTATTTGAATTTTGAGTTATTAATAAATCTTGTGTCGTGTTGTCTGATATGATTGAGGCAAATGTATTACTGTATGCGGTATTTGTATTGAATAAATTAGTATCATTTGAATATAATGTTGATACATCTGCTTGAATAGTTGTTTTTTCAGTTGTAGTCCACGAAGCACCTGCTCCTGCTTGTAAATTTGCTATATCTGTTAAAATCGTTGTTATTGTGTTTCCGTGTCCTGTTATGTTATTAATATTTGTGTCAATTAATGATATATGCGAGGTTATTGTATTTTGATGACTATTAACAAATGTCATATTACTGCCTACAGTGTTATTTAATATTGCTATTCCGTTTGTGTTTGTTGCTATGTTGCTATCGTGTGTTGTTAATACTGCTAAATGTGATGCTAATGTATTATTATGTCCTGTGATTAAAAACGAATTGGAACTAATACTATTGTTAAAACCACTAATTAAAAAGGTATTAGAACTAATATTATTAGCATTTGTGTCAAGTTTAATTGTATTTGCTGATATAGTCGGTAGTATTGAAGTTATGGTTAATCCGTGTGCTGTTATATTATTAAGGTTGCTTGTAATTGTTGTGTTTTGATTTACTTGTTCGTCAAACATTGTTGTTGATGTTGCATTAATTCCTGATATTGCTGATATGTTTGCATCTATCTTATTTTTTTGTGCTAAAATAAGAGCATCAACTTCTTCAATTGTATAACCTCCACCTAATGATCCTGCTGTGTCTGCTAATTCTTGTTTTGTAGCATAAACACTGCTTAATGTTGATGGTTCTGTTGAATTTATTAATACTAATTCACTTGCTACAATCCTGTTTGAGCCGTCCAGTGATAATGTTGAAAACATAATTATTATATAGTAGGTTATATAATAATTATATTTTATCTTTTCTTTCCTCTTGAACCAAATATATTTTTATTTAATGCATTATACTTTTCTTGCTTCTGTCTCAAATATTCATTTTGCAATAATTGGTAATGCTGTGCTATATTTTGTAGCGGGTTTGGAGGCGGTTGTGGTTGCATTCTTCTTGGGGGTGGTGTGTTCGCTATTATATTATTTTGTTGCGGTTGTGGTTGTTGATTTTCTTCGTTGTACGCTACTTCATGATCTATCCTTTGAGGTTTTGCTATTGGAACTGCTTTGGGTTTAGGCTTTATGGGTTTAGATTCTAATGGTCCTTGGCAATTGCGTTCGTGGCTGTATCTGTATGATTTTAATGTTAAAGTTTTGGCACATTTTGGACAGGTTATTTTCTTTTCATTGCGTGCTTGAGTTTTTGAATTGGTTTTAAGAGGTTCTACATGTTTTATTTCTTGTGTTGGCTCTGTTATTGGTTCTGCCTTTGGTGCTTCTTCTTCTTCAATTGGTGGTAATTCACTTACTGGTACGTCTGCTTCAATTGTATTAGTAATTCCAGGTTCGACTTCTGACATATATAGTATATTATATATTTTGTCTATATTATTTATATATTTTGTCTATATGGACAAATTGAGAAATATTAATATGAATAATTTAATATTAATATTAATAATTTAATATTAATAATTTAATATTAATATTAATAATTAGGGGTTTATTCAATTATCTAATTGAAAGAGAATGCTAAAAGAAATGGGTACGCCGTGAAAATCAATTAATTCGTTTCTTGAAGTTGTTATTCTAAAGTGTAGTCTCTTAATATTTTTACCGCCTACATCAATAAAATCTGCATATATGGGCGCTGTAAAATCTGTTATAACTCCGCCAAGTTGTTGATTGATTTGAACTTTTTTAATTACTGAACTGCTGAAATTATTAGGTGCTGAATATTTATAATCGCTTAATTGAGGACAATTTATGTATATATTCTGAAAAGGAACTAAATTAAAGTATCCGCTTAACCAAGATGACGCAGGATCATAGGCAATATAATTACTTAATAAATAATTAATAGACTTTGGTCTCAGGTTGTCATATTCAAACTGTCCTCTGTTCCATTCGTCATTTACATAGGTTTCTAGTTCTTCGTCTGTAGGTATTTTGATTTTGTAATTTAGAGGGTCATTTAATTTAAGCTCCATCTTTCTCTCGCTTTGTCCATATACTGTTAAGAATAAGTCAGGTACAATATCATTAAATGCCGTGTTTAATTCCGTTTGTATTTTGTATGATAATTGATTAGCATAATAAATTTCACCGGATACATCAACGGCAGTGCTTCTCAATAATACATTGGAACTATTATACAACATAATATAGAATCTTTCATAAAAACCTTTCTCTGTCGTATAAAACGGAGTGCTGAATGAACACTCCGTCACGAACATTTTTGTTCTTGGCGGAATTTCAAAGTTTTGGTCAAGTTCTATAATAAAGTCGCTGGTAGAATTGCTTTCTGATAATCTGTAGGCACTATCAACATAGATTTTTTTATATGTTAATCTATCGCTCATAAATATAATATACAATAGAAATTATAATATAATTATTATTGATAATTACTTTGAAATTATTGTTATTAATAGATAATTTAAAAAAAAAAATCTATTAATAATATATGATTGGACGACAACTATTATTAGGTGCTATTGAAGGCAGGACGCCTACACAAATGATGGCAGGTGTAGCAAGTGATAAGGCATATACGGCAGGTAAGGATTTAATAGAAGATGTATTTTTTAACCATAAAAAGAAATTGGAAGACAAAGTAGGAGGTTTCAATAAACATTTTGATAAGCAAATAATGAAACATAAAACACGTTATGCCGAAGAAATCAATGTTCAAAATAAAAATAAGATTGATGATGTTAAGGGTTTAGACGCTGCGTATTCAAATGTAAATGGAATAACAAGAATAGGCAACACTTTATATATTGGCGGCACTGGCGCTAAAACAGGACTAAATCACAAAGTCAATGATGTAATCGCAGATCTGTTTTTTATTCCTACTCATAATGTTCAATTAAGCGAAAGGTATAAAGACGCAATGGAAGAATTAAGGAAAAATCCAGATGTGAATAGAATTGTTGGACATAGCCTCGGTTCATCCGTTGTTCAAGAAATCAACAACAGACACGGCAACAAATATGCTAGTACTGTTTATTCATCACCTTTTGTATCAGGAAGTAATCAACAGAAAAACCCGCGACACTTACGATTTAGAAATCGTGGAGACCCTATAGCAATGTTCGATGACGCGGCAATAACTGGAGAAATAGAAAGCAATAATTTATTAGACAAACACAGTTTCAATAATTGGACAGGACAAGGTATGACTGAAATTAATCCTACTACGGCAGTTTCAAACGGGTTTAATCCCAATTCAACACCAGAACAATAAATAAATAAATATATATATATATAAGTTATATATGAGTATTGATGCTGAGAAATGGGACAACGATATTGAATATGCTTATAAGAAAATGATAGAGCGAGAGAAAAAGAAAGAATACAACATATCAAATAGTAGATATGAATGTAATTGTGGCAAAGAAGTATTGAATAAGGATAAAGAAGAGCACGAAAGCAATGATTTAAATCATTTATACTACAGAAAAGGTAATATTGAAGGACTTATAATAGGCACGTATAGTGAAATGATTAATTATGAAAATGATTATTTAAAATTACATCCAGAAAATAACAAAATACATTATACAGATTATAGTAGAATTGATTATACCGACTTTTTAAAAGAACAAGAAGAAAAGAAAATTCCATTAGATGAAGATGATTTAAGTTATTTGTATAAGTATAGAGACGAATTAGAAGATTGTATAAAGCGTATAACTGAACTAACATTATCTCAATAATATTAATAATAATGTTTAGAAATAAAGACAAGCAAAACAAAATTCCATTAGAGAAGAAACTGACAAAAGAACCTACAAAATACGATAAACAATATAACATTTTAGATTATGATACTTTAAAAGATATAGTTGATACAAAAAATAATTATCTAATAAATACTATAAAAAATACAACTTCAAACAATTCTACTACAATGCTTCCACATAAGAAAAATATAAATAATAAAAAATAAAATCTAAGTTTATCATATATAAGTAATGGATAATATAATTGCAGAAAGTGAAACTACAATGATTAACTCGTTAAATTTTGGACTTCCAGAAACAGCACAATACATCACAGACAGAAGACACGTTAATTATTTTCCATCGGGTAGTAATGTTTATAATCCAAATGCAGGAAACAAAAATATTAGATTTCATATATCAGGAGAAGACAACACATATATTGATTTATCAAGTATTCGTTTATTTGCAAATCTTCAAAACACTGACGGAACACGAAGTCATTTTTTACGCCCGTTAGGTAATTTGTCATCCTTCTTCAGTCGTTATAGATGCACAGTAGGCGGACAACAGGTTCAGGATATTATTGAATACAATAGGCACTGTGAATTGTATAATTCCTTTAAAAGTCAAGATGCTAGAGATATGGACGATTTAGAAGGTAGCGCTAATCCTCGTTGGGATGATGACTGGCGACATACTTATGCTACTGGATTGGCAGAAATGTTAGATAATAATAAACGAAAAAAATCCCGGTATTGCCGACCCCGAGGCAGTTACATTTCCAACTACAAAAGACCACAACAACTGGGGAGATTTAACAGCACGATATACTCGCCATTCAGTAGCAGGAATTCCCGGCGCTAATGGTTATATGCGATTAGGACATAAACCGGTATGCGGACTGTTAGAAAGCAATTATTATTTACCTCTTCGTTATGCTCCACTTGAACTGGAATTTACAATTGTATCAGATGAACATATACCAGTAATTACACCTTTTGCTAAAACCGATGACAATGTTCATATTGATGCAAATGGTTATTATTTCACAACAGGAGACACCAGCACCAAGTGGGAATTAAATAATGTAATCCTACGAGCAGAGGTAATACAATTGGACAACACGGTCAATAATAATATAGTGAAACATTTGTTAGAGGGTCAAAGTTTGAAATTAGTATTTCCAATGTATCACACTATGACACAATCATTCAACGCGGCAGGAACTGAAATTAATATGAATATTGTTAAATCCGCTTCTAAATTAAATGGTTGTTTCATTACATTGTATCGCCCACCAAGAGCAGGTGCAGATGCTGATAATAATAATTACTACAGACACGATAATTATATTTATAAGAGATGGAACTATTTTTACAATCCTATGATCAATTCAAGAATCTTTGACGGTTTTAACCCAGATGCTGTTGATGGCGATGGTAATCTTACCCGTGCGCAATTCCGCGGCAAAGGCTTTCAAAATTCAGATTTAAATTTATCTTGGCAATTACAAATTAATAATAAGAAATATCCAGAGTTTGAATGCCAGAGCCTCGCCGAGAGTGCCTACTACCTCCGAAGAACATTACACTATTTGAACCCTGACCAAGACGCCTTTAGCATTTCATATAAACGCTACAGAGAAGACAAGTTCGTTATTGGGATTTCATTCGAGAAAATGGCAGACACTAATTTTACTGGACAGAATACTAAAATGGGTGGTTTACTCGTTTTTAAATTGAAAGGGACTAATAGAGCGCTAACAACTGATGAAGATGTGCGAGAATTATTTGTGCATATGATTTCGGAGTCTGTTCTGGAATTACGCGAAAGTGGGAGCGTGCTTTACGATTAAAATTAAAATCTATGATAAATATATAAATGTATCGTCATCACAAGAAGAATGCGAAGAAAAATAAAGGTAAGATATTTTTACAATCCTCACAAATTAAATATAGTCCATTTGATTTAAAAGATAATGAATATCTAAAACATCTACACGAACAAATGAAGTTAATAAACTCACAGGAAGCATCAGTAGCATTTAGAAAACACATTCAAGAAGGACACGCCAGAGCAAATTATCAAAATGAATTAGACAGATTAACAATGGAACTACACCGCCCAAATCTACCACATAGCACATTAGAGCACCTACAAAAAAGAATTGAAGAGTTGAAAAAATTAACATTTACTTAAAATATATTGATATAATATTTTCTAATTAATATTATATTGATATGACAACAACCCAAAGTCTAGAATTAATAAATCCATATGCAAAATTTGGATTGAAACGACGACCTACTTATGAAGAAATCGCTAACCTAATAGGCGAGAACGAACAATTAACAGGAAAACTGCCTAACAGAGATGCTACATTTTTTAAAGCAAGTCCTCAAGGCAGTTTTTTTGATGGGAGCGACCACTTAGAATTATTGAAAGACCAACAAATGAGAATATTAGACAGGCAGATGAGAGAGATAATGATGAAACAGGAAGCGCGCAGAAACGGGCACACTTATGCAGTGCATAGGATGAATGCTGACACACCATTAACCAGAAACGCAGAAGCAATAGAAGATGAATATGATTTTTCAACACCACAACAAACAGCAAGGCAACACGAAGGGATGGTAGATACAAGACTGCAAGAACTAGCAACAGCAACAAAAGAAAGAGTAAATGAAGTGAGTCAAGCAATGGCATCAAATTTAAGAGATATGGGCGGAACAATTTTTCAAAGAATGCTGGGCAATAGACAATCAGCACCATCAGCAACAACAAGAACAGTACCAGATAATCTCCCAGTATTAGAATACGAAGGTTCGCCAATTTCAGGCGGAGATGATGCCCAAGTAGAATATCAAGCAACAGGAGCATCAAGTTCAGCAGCCCAACAACCACCACCATTGCCAATGACGCCATTATTTAAAACAACAATAGATAATACTATTAGTCCCGCTTACTGGAAAGACAACCCTAATTTAACAGTAAATGATATTAAATTTCAATTTTATTTAAGAGGAATTCAAGTGCCAGAAGAAAGCGAAATACAAGAAGAATTGAAACACAAAGGCAGAGGCAAGGCGAGAACATACAAAGAATATTTAACAGATATGATTTTAGACACTATTGATAATGGCGGGTGGATAGTAAATTTAGGCAAAGGTAGAATAGAAGAACTCAAGGCAAGTTTTAAGGGCAAAGGTAAGAAATAATATATAAATAATAATAATAATGATAATATTAACTAAAAATATACTGAAAAGAAAGAAGCAGAAATTCAATGATAAATATGATGACGACAGTTTTACAATACATAACCTAATGAAACCAAACACTTCAACAACAATACAACCACCGAAATTGATGAAAAAGGGCATACCGAGAGAATTTATTGACATTGCAACCAACACAGATACAATCGCCACAGAAACCAGAGAGACTCAAGAAAAGTTATACAATGATGCAAATCAACCATTAAATATGACATTTGAAGCGTTTAAGGTAAAGGAAAACCAGGACAATATGTTTAAAATAATGCTTAAAAACTTTTGGCACAACACACACAAGAGAAATGAACCAACAAGAACACAAGCAACACAAACACTGAAAAACCAACGCGACGCGATGGTGTCAGCCTTTACTAAAATGCTCGACAACAACAAACCGCCAGAACCACCACCAAAGAAACCACCAGATGAGGATGACAGCGATGAAGAAGAAAAGAAGTTCAAACTGACAAAAATGATAGAAATAATGCTACACAACGGCGCTACAGTAGCAGATATCATATTAAACTTATCGCACAGCGCAATTGCAACAACTATAAATATCGCAGATTTAGTTAATCAGATAACAGCAGGACATGCACAAGGTAGCAGTAGCAATTCATCAAATGAAGCTATTAGTGTTCATAGTTCTCCACCTATTACTGTTCATAGTTCTTCATCTGAAAGTCCAACAGAAATACCAGCACCAACTGAAGACGAAGAAGAAGACGAAAACCAACATTTCAATTTTGAAAAATTAAAATCTAAATAATATTATATATAATGGGTATTGGTCAAAGTAAAAATAATGAAAATAATAGTTTGGAAGACATTAAGAATTTAAGTATAGATGAAAAAACACGAGCAGACACTTTAATTATTAAATCTCTTCAAGAATGTGTGGCACGAATTGAGAAACTAGAGCAAGAAAAATCTGACAAATTAATATATAAATTACCTGTTCAATTATGTAATTATTCATTATTTTAAATTAATAATATTAAAACAAATTAATATTATTGATTACTATCATAATCTGTCATTTCACTATCGGGTAATTTCGTTGATGCATTGCTACATATATCATCTATTAAATCTTCTTCATCAACAAAATTATTTTGAAATCTTAATAATTCCTCGTCTGTTGCCCTTCTTTTCAATACTTTATAAAGTTTATGTATCCAAGAATTAGTATGAAAATTATAATTACCTCTACGATAAAATCCCCCACATCTACATAGTTTCATTGACATATTATTATATTATATTAAATTAGAATATCTTTATTCATCATTCGTAATTTGAAACGCCTGTTCAAATCTGATATGAAACATTTTGTTAATGTCTTTAGCATTCATATTCACGTAGAAGAAACTATAAGGTGCGTCATTAACGGCTTGATGATACATATCTAATAATTGCTGTTTATCAACAATGGCGCTATTTTCTTCAATAAAACTCATTAACTCACTTGCATTTTTCAACCTAAAAATATATAATGAACTGGCATTTAAACGAATGATAGGCGCTAAAACATTATATTTTTGTGTTGAACAAATTACACTTACTGCATCGTGCCTACTCGTCTGCGTGGTCATCTATAACGATTAATATTGAATGCAGTTTCTTTATCTTTTTAGATTTCATATAATTAATTATTTTCTTCTGTCTTTCAATTACATTTTCTAAATCACTTGGATTATAATTATCAAAATATATTTGTTCTTTTTCATCATCTACGTGCAATTCATCCCTGATGTACTTTTTAACTTCTGTAAAAGTTGGGTCATTATGAACGCTGGGGGAAAATATAAATATTCTTGCAAATGAATTTCTATAAACATTTAAAATACGATTCTGAACTAAAACTGTTTTGCCTCCCGTCGAACTCGCAACTATAATACTTCTAAATGGTAATTTTGGCACGTGCTCATATTTGGATTGTTTGAATTCATATTCAGTTATGTTTATTGGTTTTATTATTGGGACATCTGTCATAGTTGATATTAAAGAAATATAGAAAATTATATTTAAAAATTAACTTGTAATTAATATTAAATGGAACATCATTATGTTATGAGTGGCGGTGAATAACATAATGGAACAGGTTTTCCATTGCTTCAATCAATAAGCATTGAAGATAATTAGTTTTGTGTCTTGCTCGCGTGTGCAATGAAAACCCAAGTGCTGTGCCCCACCAATATTCTATTATGCATGAAAATAATAAGATTAAATAATTATTTTAATAATTATTTCATCTTATTATTTAATATGGATAGAAGTTATTCAGATTATATTGATATAATAGATGAAGTAGAGAATATAGAACAAGTAATAATAACTGACAATAAAATTAAGAAAGTATGCTTTTATACATTAGAATTAATAAAATTAGGAATACAATATATCAAAAATAAAAATGTAAATATTAATATAAATGGGAAAAAAGAAAAACAAAAAGAATAAAACGGATACTACAGTTTCTTCAACAGATGAAGACAAAGAAGAAGAAATTGTTAAGGAAACAGCACTAACCGAGTTTGAGTGTCCTATGTGTAAAAAGATGTTAGAAATGAAAAATGAAATAGAAATACAAAAGAAAGGAAATTGTAAATGTTCGTGTATTCCGACAAATTTCAAGTTGAGTAAAAACGATAAGAAAATGAATATTGATAAAACCAAAGACAGTATAAATCTGGAAACGGATGTTCATAATATAACTTTTAAATGGGGGAGGCATGCGTCGCCATCCGATAATGGTGATAACGAAGCACAGGAAACTATTAAACAAATGATGAAAATTTAGTACTTAAAGAGTAGATTTTACATTAAATCAATTTTATAAATAAATATTTATTTAAATAAATAATTATATAAATAAATATATATAGAAATGTCTGAAGTTGAGAATAATGTTATTTCTGAACTATCAAGGAAGATGATGACAGTTAGTAAAAATGTTAAACTGTTGTACGAGATGATAAAAACTATTGACGAGAAACTTGATGCAAAGGCAAACGAACCAAAAAATAACAATGAAGAGAAGGAAAAGATTGATAAGATCTTTGAAAAGAAAGGGATAGGCAGACCCAGCGGTGATTATGACACGAAGCGCAAAAAATATTGTGATATGTTAAATAAGGGACAAATCAAAAGTCCAAAAGAACAAACATTAGAATACTATAAGATTATTAAGGGCGATGATGGTAAATATGCAATTGTTGAAAATTAAAATATAAATAATTCTTGTAACAAAGTATTTAAAGAAATACTAATTATATATATTAATAGAAATAATGCTATTCAATTATAACAACTGTAAAAACTGTAAAATCAATAAAAGGGATACATTCACTTTAAGACAGAAAATACCAATTGAAATTTGTTATATTATTAGTAATTATTACCCACATTGCGCCAAGTGTTCTAATATGATATCACAGGAAGAACAGTTTATTCATAGAATAAAAGCACTATATGGAGATGGTTTAAGCAAAATAGAATATCAATTACGCTGGTTTTCAAAGCACAACAACAAACCTCTCACATATGATTTTATATTGGATGATGACAGGGTATTGAAGAAAGAAATTGACAAATTATTTGACGCGGTTGATGTGAAAAAAAGCTTTACAGATAAACAGTGCCGATTAGCCATAAAATCATTTGCTAAAAAAAACTTGCTCCTCATTCATTGTGTGCTTGAAAATTTTTACAACAAACAAAATGCAAGACGAGTTCCAGATTATTGTATTGAATATTTAATGACACCATACAAATTTAGAAATAACTATTATCATCCAATAAACATACTTATGATATTTTTGAAAGGATACATTTTTGCTTTGCTTGGAGATGATATTATTTATATTGATGAAGATGATGTGAATAATTATGTTTATGAGATATTTCATTTTGAATGAACCAGACCTTGCCCATAATATGTCTACAAAAATTGTGATAAAATTTATTGTAAAATAATTTATCATAATTTTTGGAATAATATTTTTTGAAAATTTATTTTTTTTTTATTTTTTTTGGTAAAATTTATTTTTTAAAATTTATTTTTTAAAATTTATTTTTTATTTTTTTGTAAAATTTATTTTTTATTTTTTTGTAAAATTTATTTTTTTATTTTTTTGTAAAATTTATTTTTTAAAATATGGATGAACTTACTAGGAAATTACCTGCTTTAAAATGTTGATTTTTGAAAATGTGCTTTTTGAGGTGCTGTTTTAAAATGTTGCTAAAAGTGTGGGGAGGACCCTAGGTTTTTTTATAGAAAAAAGATGGGCAAGGTCTGGTCTAACTGGTGTGCCCGTTTGCCAATTTTTCTGGGCCCTTGTTTGGTTTTGGCCCAGGCCCACGCTCATACGCAGGTCAGCCTACCAGGTTGCAAACTCGAAATCCACCCAAAGCCTACAAACATCTAGTTCCATCCCCGACGAGCTGAAACGAAGGAAGTTAAACACGAACCCCGAAGCTTTTAACCGCCCCAGCTTAAGTGGACAATCACACACCAAGTGGATGCTAAGAAGTTCCGGGCGGGCGACGCAATGCGGAAAACACGTCGCAGAAGACAAGGTTGTGGGATGATCGTGCTGCACACCGACACATATCTCGAGGGAACTTGCAAACATCTCACCTGACAAAGTGGACACTTGAGAAACATTTAGGTAAGTCCGAGTCCTTTATAGTGGTCGGGGTCCCAAAACTCAGCTCGGGTTTTGTGCGCTCAGCTGAACTTTGAGTTTTCCATTGAAAGGGTCTTGGGCCCCCCGCCCAAGATCCATAGGGACCCCCAAAGACCTCAAATGAGTCGTGGGCCCCTAGCACTCTCTTGAAACGGCTTGAAACGGCTTGAAACGGGTTTCGAGGTACATTGACAAGCATCCGGGCGGCCCGCTGATGATTGAGAACATGGCTGGTAAGGATTGCCGGCGCCTCAGAGCAAGTGAATTCGCCGAAGTACGGGCGGGGAACAAATCATCCCTGAAAATTAGGAAAACATGTTTTCTTTTTTTTTCCAGTGAGCAGCAAACAGTGGGCACTTTCTGCGGCAGCTGCCGGCACAAATGCAGGCTTCTGGCTGCCTGAAGTCGGGCCAGCTTGGCGCAGGGTTGCGGTTGCAGCTTCTTAAGGTCCATTGAGTGCGACCCTGGGTTTGGCCCCCAGATTGTTTTTTCGGCCCATGATCCACAAAGGGTACGACAGCTGCTTTGGTGTTGGCACAGGGTACCGCGGGGACCCGGTTTTGATCTATGAGACATTCTGAATCGTCACAGTAGCATGGGGAACCCATGCGGCAGTGGAACAAAAAGCAGCAGACTCAATTGGTGGGAGGAAGCCACAGGGAAGACCGATTCGACACATAGCCAAATCGAGTCAATCTTTGGATGAAGAAGTTGCGACCTCTGGCTTTGGCTTGCGAACCTTTCGACATTTCACACATGAGCCGGCTCATTTCTTTTTCAGGGTGGATCCTAGATGAATACGCTTGCCGGGTTCGGGGGAATCCGGATCCATTGCAAAACGGGTCGGGAATATCCTGGGTCAGCATTTTGCGGATTCAATGTGGTAAGGAGCTGCATCCGATTGTCGAGACGGATGTGTGAGACATCCAAAGACAGTCACCCTGGTCAGTTAGAATCACAATGGCCCCCTGCGAGCTAGGAAAGCCATGAGCCAATGACAAGGTCCCCCAGTAGTCCTTTTACCCTTTTTTTGGGAGGGTTCCCCCACTAACATAGACTACAGAATAAGCCGGCGCTCTTTTTATAGTGCTCGCACCACCCCGCAGCCCTCGTGGAACCCTGGTGGAACCTTGGTGGAACGCCCCCGACCACCCCGGAGCCTATCTGGGCTGAGACCCCAAAGCTTTCAGCAACTGTTCGGAAAAAAAAGGGCACCCGTATTCTAACCTCTCCACTGGAGGACCTAGATGACATGAATGCTCGACCTTTCCAGAGGACCCGAGCCTAAGCCCAGGCCTTTAGACTCGATCCACTTTGCGGGTCGCGGGTCGTTTTTGGAATCAGGTCGGCCGGTAATCAAAGGCTCTGTTACTTGGTATGGATCTTCATGGACCTCGTTTTTTTAGACGACTATATGAGGAGTTCCTGACGAGGACACATGTTTACTTGCCTGACTCACATGCGTCACCGACAGTGCTTCCATTTCTTGGCATGGTAAAGCTGCCAGAAACGCTGCGTCTGGAGCATCGTGTTACCCTTTTAAACAAGGGGCACACGACCCCCCGCTTGTGTTTAGCAGAAGTCTTAGACCCAGATTGATGGCCAGTCGTGTATGTGTCAAAGAGGGACCCCAAATTGCGTGGTTTTGCTGCTGGGTTCCTCTTATGCAAACCAAGGTGGACAAGGTACCCTCAACATCCATCATTGCTTCGTATGCCATGCCCATGAATATGACACTTCAAAATCGCTGTGTAGTGGTTCACCTACTCTTTTTTTGCCGGGGGTGGGTGGGTGGGTGTGCACCCATGCTTGGAGGGATAGTGGTTTTACTTCTTGTAGTTGTGCCCCGCAGATGGATTGGGATTGCGGATGGTCCAATTCCCTATTTGACACACGCCCATATCCCCATCCACCCTCCCAACAAGCACGGGGTTCGAGCACGACGTGTTCCCTCGAGAGGCACCGACGTGTTCGCCAATTACCACTCTGCAAGGGTCTACAAGCAGATGCTGCAGCTTGACTAAGCTTGCGACTTCGGAAGGCAAACGTCCAACGACCCCAAGAAGTCGCAGCTGAAATCGGATCTCCTGCCCCCCTGGGTGGGGTCCCAGTACCTTTCGACTAGGATGTAGAGGGTTTCTGTTATGTCCCAATAAAACGACACGTTTTAGCAAGGGATCAGCGAGCCACTAAAATGAGAGCATGAAGACTTGATTCCAGGGGGAGGTCTGCGGATCTGCATTGCTATCAGATTTATACTATCCGAAGCTAAGATTAGTTTTGTTGGAGGCAACAAATGTTTGAACCGGCCATGGTTCCTTTTAAGAGACACATAGATGAGGATGGTTGAACAAGAAGCTCAGTGATGAAGGTTGACCCTGGATCTAGCCCCCCAACTGAATAGCCAAATTTGAAATTTGATTCCTGTGTGTTTGGTGTGTGGCTTTGTTTGTGTGTTTGCATGTCTGTGTGTTTGTGTGTCCGTGTGTCTGTGTGTCTTGGTGTCCGTGTGTTGATTAGGGTGTGGCGTGGCTTGGCATGGTGTTTCGTTGCGTTGCGCGCATGCGCAATAATTTCACCAAGAGAGACTGCTACAGGGTTTGCTTTTGTGAGGAAATACCATATTTGTTGTGTTTGGTTGCCGGGTGAACCCTTTTGATTCAAGAGTGATCGAAGAGCTACCCTCCCCAAAACACATATTAGTGAACCCGGGTCGGTAGAACAAAGTGGTCTTTCGAGGGATCTCTCAATGGCAGGCTAGCTGTGGGGCTGCTGTTTGAGCAAACCGTGGGACACCAGGAAGACGTAGTCATTTTGACAGGAAACAGGAGGTGGTCACTCGGGTTGACAGGAATTTCCGGGAGAAGCGAGAATTGCTTCGCGATGGGAATGCCTGCAAGCTGTGTTTGGGATGGCATTTGGGGATGAAAAGCGGTCAAACCGATTGAGATATTTGGGAAGTCCGGAAGTCCCTCGCGCCAAGCTGAAATCTGAGGAAGGAACAGGCGCAAACCCTGATTGCAGGACAAGGGGGCATATAGCATCTTCCGGTTTTTTCCACAATCAACTTGAAAATTGAATCGGAGAGCGTCCTCCATGTTTCCCGCTCATGTGATGAATGAACTCTATCATTCATGCGATTCATGGGTTCTGGGCGTTTGGAAGAACGTAATCCAACAACCAAACAGGGAACCTGTGTGTGTGTGTGTGTGTGTGTGTGTGTGTGTGTGTGTGTGTCTGTGTGTGTGTGTGTGTCTGTGTGTGTCTGTGTGTGTCTGTGTGTGTCTGTGTGTGTCTGTGTGTGTCTGTGTGTGTGTGTGAGTAGTCATCAGTCCCTTGATTCTAGGGGTACCTTCCCCATTCTTTCCAGGGATCCTTCTTTTCAGGAAACAAACAAAAAACACAGGGGAACCCGCCGGTTTTTGAACAAAAACGATAATCGAAAAGAATGGACAAGGAATCAAGCCCTAGATTGATACATCAATCGTGCCTCAAGTTTGGCTGCGATGCCGCTGGGTTTCTCTTAGACGCCAAGTTCCCTTGGCTCAGGCCACCCATGCTGATCGGCCAGGCAAGGAATTCGAGGGCCGACGTCCAGTTCACATAGCCCGCAAATCAACATAGAACCCCAAAACGGGGGCCGCCTCAACGGATATTGCGTATCTAAGGGGAATTGTCTTTTTTTTCTCGCTGTTCTGGAGTGTACATGGAAGGGAACATGCCCCGTTTTGGAGCCTACTGTCCTTTGGAAAGGGTTCTACGCACTTTGATGTTAGTGGAGGGGAGGGGAGGTTGCTTTAAAGGGCTACCAAGCGAAACTAGCATATGTGGAAGCCAACGCAAATTTGTGCTAAACACAAGCCTTTCATTTATTAGCTGCCGGAGCAGAACCACAAGCGCTTGGATAGCCACTTCTGTGTTTTCAGGCCCCCTACAGTTGAACTGGAGCAACTGGCACCAAATGACACCGACATTGGTCCACCGCTTGAAGCCGGCCATGTGGGAACTGCAAACTCATTGGGCGAACTGACGCCGAACTGACGCTGCCAGCGCTTGGTAGGACTTGGTTTAGGTTCCATTTCATGGCTGCATGTTGGTCACCTTTGCCGTGAATTTGAGAGCAAGAACACAGAAATGAGGATACGACGGATCGAGGCTGGATCTGGCTGGTGAAATCTTCGCGCTGAAAAAAAGGGACCCCCCCTTACTGTAACCCTGCCAAGTCCGGGGGGTGGGGGGGTATGAGTCAGGGGTCAATATGGGACATGTTTGAGAACATCACCTTTGCCTGGGACCTTCCTCCGGCCATGGTGGGAGACAACTTTGTTTGAAATGAGCGAAGCTCACAGAAGCAGCGCCAGAATGTGTTGATCAGAAGAAGAGCCAATTGGGTGGGCTGGAAGGGTGCTCCCAAAACATGATTTAGATCCCACTTGAATGAGACCTACCAAGCAACCAGGGGTGTAGCAATCCTGGGTTCCCATTCGCCAGCACCTTCACTCACATTGAGAGCCATGTTTGTTAAGTCCAAATCAAAAGCGTTGGGTGCTACTCAAATGGCCGGTTGTGACATTTCCCTCATTGATTGGATCTTCTGGATCCAGCGCGATGTGGGTGTGGGTCAAAATTAGGCCAGCAGGGGACCGCAGGTTTTAGTCTTTGGTTCCATTTACCAGGGTTCCATTTTGGGTACCTATTTTTGATCCACAGCCATGTATTGGACGCCCCTTTAAATGGTGGTCAAGGGCTGGGAGCCCCCGTCCTTGAATTGCATCCGGCCCCAGGCAACCAACGTGACAGTGCCGCCGCATGTACAGGACCGCGGTGTGATTTGGAAGCTACTGCGTCGATGCCTTATGCCATGGTACCGTTTCCCTTTGTTTGCGGGTAGCCTACATGACATCAACCCCTCAGCTTACAAAGACTCCCTGTCTTCCTTTCTTTCATTGTTTTATCCAGGGCCTTTGCGCCACTGGCATGTGCCTTGCGTCGTTTTTTCCAGGCGTTTGCAGATTCGGCCTTCATCTTTTCATACTTTCACCCAGCGCCTTGTGATGAAACGCCGCAGCTAGGCTTTCCAACCCAGACCTTGCGGGGCGGCCTTGACCACGCGCTGTGGTTCTTAGGTATCTTCCTTGACGGAGTCATCAACCTGGGTGTTCCAAACCCGAAGGATACCTCTTTGGGACACCAACTACACTCAAGCCCCGTCTGGGGAACTGGGAAAAGCCCTTGGGTCTTGAGCCTGGAACCTTACCATCGTCAGGAAGATATTTGAAACCCAACAGGGGATGTTGTCGCAACTCCTCCCCCTTCGGAACCCTTGCATTTTTTTTTGTAGATCCCCCATGTAGATACCCTACCGCCGAGGGGAAAGTCGTCGTTCCACAGGGGTCTGTGCACTTCCATGTTAGTCGGTGGGGTACAATATTCTGGGCATAGGCGTCCTTTTGGCTTAGCTTACCTAGAAATAGATGGCACTGGTTTAGATTGGTTTCATTCCATTCACCAGGGCGATTTATTTTGCTAAAAGGACACCTATTCTGGGAAGCCATGGACCATGTCTTTTGTTCCTGGCAACAGCACGCAGAAGCGCTCTGCTTGCGAGGACTTCCGGGCCATCCGGCAAGAGCTTCTGCGGCGCGGCCTTTTTGAGACGGCTGCTCGGCTTCTAAGCCGCGGGCTCCGGAAGAGTCCCGCAACCGGTTGGCGTGTCTCTCGGTTTTTCTCAACAAAAATACAGAAAGCACGCCTTAAGGTACCATGTGCGCTTAGCTGGGTATGATGCATGCATGGCTGAGATACTCATTTGCGTGTGACTAGGTGAGCCAAGCATATATTAATGCATTGTTGAACGAATACACTTCCACGCAACAGAACAAATCAAGCATGCATTGTGAAGGAAAAGGCTTGGCTACATTATACACATGAATGTGAATGTGTGCACATGTACGTATCTGGGTAGACTAAAGCGAGGTCACCCGACCTCACTGTAAGTTAGACCGAGCAATCCTGAGATAGGGGTCTGGGACACATCCTGTTGTGTCATGCCCGCCACCCACAACCGCTGCTTAAATATGCGGTATTTAGTGGGCTGGGCCCCTCCTCCCCCTCTATGATTGCTTCGTGGAGCCATTGTGTATGTATATATATATATATACATAATATACATATATATATATATATATGTATGTGCGTGTACCTTCATATACGCGCATTGTCCATGTCAGGGACCTACCCCTTGAAATGATTCCTTGCGATGACAGGTGGAAATCGGTGGAACCATGAAGGGAACTCGCATGTAGTCTTGATCTGATGCAGGTGTGAAGGCCCAAACATGGGAAAAAACCATTGGGCATTGAGGGGTTGTGACCCCGATGTGTGCAGGAGGGGGGCACCTGGTTTGTTGCCATGGCGCAAGTGGAAGTTGCATTTGCGAGACTCCGATCTGTCAGTGCCGCTCCTGAAGCTGCTCCGACTTGAAGGTGAATGTCAGATGAACAATGCAAAGATCTTCTGGTCCACCAACATTCAACCCGCCAGGGGGGTCCCTTCTTGAAGACAAACATAGAATATTGAGGTCCAGGACCTCCATGTGAGGTTCCATGCTTGTGGATGGGAGGGTATCACCAACGAGGCCTGGATTTATACCCCTTGCAGCTGAAATGGAGGTGTCCTTTTCTAGCTAACCCGCAAATGCTGGTGTCCCTGGTGTCCCTTCGAAGCCACCCCAGAAAAAAGACCCTCAAAGAAAGACAGGCCCATTGGCTTTGATACTGTGGATGGACGAAATCCTGCACCACTTTGAAACCATGGGAAGCCATTTGTTGCTATTTGCAGCGGAATGATCATTCCAGGGATTTTTAGGTGGTGCGAAACAGATTTCGTCCATCCACAGTATCTCATCCCATGAGGACATGCGCTTCTACGCCAAGATGGCCGCGTGGCGCCTCGCACGAGCAATCAACCCATGGTCAATGTACATCTTCACAACCATTTGACCCACCATAGTCAAAAGACATGCACACAAATTACACCTTGAAGCAAACGGAACCAAAGACTACAACCTGCGGTTTGCCCTAGCCCTTTCATTTTGAGCCACAACCATTTTGCTAGAGCCAAACACCAACGGGTTTTGGACAGCATGAGCTCAAACACAATGAATGAATGTTTCCTACTTGGGGATCCGGGATCCTGCATCTCAGCAACATGTGCAATGTTGAAGCACGAAACTCTTTTTTGGGATGGAAGGACAGCGGGTAGCCCATGAACCGAGGCACCTAACCCTCAGAGCCGCTGATTTCCCTTGGGTCTTGGCGTGGACACAGGAGGTCAGCGGCGAGAGGCTGGTGATGAGAAGACCTCGGCGAGAGATGTTCAAGATTCCGGGGGCCAAGCCCCACAGTGATTCGCGTTTCGAGGCCGCTTTGAGGCCTTTAAAGTAAACTGTGAACTTGTTTCTGCTGGCCTTGAAGGGCTGCGGCGAAAACTAGTAGTTGCTTTCTCTGAGTTTGGAGGGCCATTGCGTTTCAGGTGGTTTGTTCTTTCTCCTTTTTGCATTGAAGCCAGATCATCCTTGCAAAACATCCGCTTCAGCACGCGCTTAGGCTCGTCTCCCTCTTCTTTCTGGCGCTGTATCTCTCTGTAGGCGGGGCTGGCCATGGTCGATGAGGGCATGAGCCAACCCCGCGCCAAGGAGAGTCTTATTTTTTGGAGTTGGTGCCCTCTTCAGGTTGGTTTGAAGGTGTTTAAAGGACCAGAAGTAACATCACCATGCAAGGGTTCCCGATTCTTTGACACATGTGAGCGTTTTTACTGTGCTGGTTGGTGGTTTTGTCAAGCGGCATGAACGCGGCGGTGGAATATTCAACAGTTTTACATACACGCTCATCCGAATCGTGCCACGCTCAGCACGCTTTGATGCATCAATGGATCAGCAAATTTGTTGAAGCGGGATAGTTTGTCTCAACACGTCCTTCAAACAAAGCCATGCCTAAGGAACAAGCAGATCCTAATAAAGAACGCTGGTAAAGTTGGAGAGTTGCAGAAAGAGGGTGTTGCACAGCGCACAAAAGGCTCAACCGCTGCAGGCACTTTTGCGCCGTCCACCGATTTGGGACCGAAGCCTCAGACCAGTATGATGTTGCCCACCCTTTGGTGGTCCCCTTGTCGGACGTTGGGAACTCAAAAGGACATCTAGGACCTGGAGGGCCCGCATTTGGTTTTTTCGAAACACCCGTAAAAGGAGGGAGTCCCAAAAGGGTGAATATCTGGATCTGTCTCAAAATTGAAAAACCTGGGTCTCACAATGGTGAACCCTGTGTTGGATGTGTTTGAGTGGGCAGCCAACATGAAACCAGTAACATGGACCGGTCCCCAGCAATAAGCATCTCTGGGCTCTCCAAGGCTGAGGACTTCTTTTTTTTGGTATACGAACCACGGAAACAGAGTCAGACGTAAAACGTTCTCTGTTTGCCTCTCAAACTCCCTCTGCTCGGTTCCCGAGGCAAGGCTAGGCCCACGGTTCCTTATTCTCCTGCAAACCAACATAGTGTTTGAGCGAGACGAATGACGCAAAGTCAGAAAGTGTGATTTTTGGATTACCCGTAGTGCTTGAGTTGAAATAGACATGTTGGTAGGGTAATGTCAGCTGAGTACCCGGAATCCCATGGTTTCCCCTGTGCCAAGTTGCATCGGTCGAAGCTTTTTGCGAGTCCAGGATGCACGTCCACTTCTTCGCACATGGCCGGCGCTGCGGCGCCGCGGAATACAAGCAGAGCTATAGAGATTTTGGTTGGGTAACACCTGGACCCTCAAGGTATCCAACATAATGACATATGGATTCAAGGAGCACTTGAAAAGGAACCTGGAAAGAGGAAGGCACGTTTGTTCCTTGTTTGCATATTCATGGTGGCTGGCACCAACATAAACACGCTTAACTTTTGAGCCTTGGTTGCGAACCAGGTGATGAACAGGGGTGTTCCTCAAGCTGGGCAAATCAAGTGGCCGGTTTTCTTCTGGTCTCCTGCTGACACGATCCAAAATGACGACCCCCTTTGTTTAGAATGGGAATCAAGCTCTACCAGTGAGCGGTTGGAATTCAGCAAGGAGTGCCTCCAAAGATTGAAGGTTTTGGGTTCCATGTTCATTTGAGCAAACGGTATCACAGATTTTTGGGGCCACCAGTGGACCAGATTCAAGGCAATGCTCCGAGTCCATGTTCGATACCACTCGCAGTCAAGCAGTGCATCCCCCCGTTTCCATGTTTGATGAGCTTTTACCGAAACGTGTCAAGCAGCAAAGCACCTGACGGCCGTTTAACTGGATTCCTTTCACAACCAATCTGCAACAAAAGGAGGCGCACAATGCGCGAGCAGTTGTCGTTTGTTGAGTCATAACCTTGATAGTTTCCTTTAGACTCCCTTTGATTATGGTTGTGGAATTTGTTGGGAACCGACAAGAAGGGTGCACCCCTGCCTCCCATGACCGCTGGGCAAGTAGGATCAGATGCCCCATAAAGCAGATGTGATTTAACTATTGGGCGGTTTCAGCAGAACTTTGCAGGCCCCAGTCTCTCATGCAAAGCCTTTGTCCGTGGCCTTCCCTTCAAAGGCCTATCAAGGAAATTCCTCTTGCGTTTGTTCTAGGTGTTCCATCCCTTTTCTTCCAGAAAGGGGCAACTATTTCTTTCTTTGCTGTGGGTTTCCTATTTGTTGCTAGTGTCAGTTCACTTAAAAGTCAATCAACCAAAAGAAGGTTGTCCTTGTCTAGTCTCACTTGTAAAGCACGAAATGATTGGCATCTTCCCTTTCTTGTCTTTGTAGCGCTCAGAACCAGTATCAAAGGGAGGACGCAGGGCCCTAGTTTCTAACACCTATAGGTGTCATGTTTTCCGAGGCCTTTCTCCCCACAAAGGGGCCTTTAGAAAGCACGCCCCTGTTTGCGGTTTTTGGTGGATAGTTGTCCGCCCCTTTTTCAGGGTTCCATTGGTCATTCTACTAACTGATGCCACTACCCGGTTTCTGAAAAGGTTATAGTATGGGCCTGAATCCCCCGAATGTCTCGCAGGTCCGCACGTGTTCGCGCAATTGTTCACCAGCGTTTGCGAGCACGCAAGCGGTCGCAAGAGGTGGCCAGCGTTCGCAGCTGGCGAAAGTTGCCTTGCCGATGGGGAAGGCTCAGTTTTCGTTGCGCCCCGTGCGCAAGTCATAGCTTTTGCGACGTTGCGTGCCGTTTAGCTGCGCCTTGCGCAGGCGCAGTGTTTGGGAAGGTTGCGCGTTTGCATTTCTGTGCCATTGTGATTGCGATTCACAGGTGGTCGTTTTGAGGTGTCTTGTTGGCGAGCTGACAGTTTGTCAAGATTGGTCCTAGCTAGCTATCTATCGACCGACCCCTCCTGCCTATCTGTTTTTCTATCTATCTAGTTATCGGATTGTCTGTCTGCCTATCCATCCAGCTATCCATCCGACCTATTTCGTGTCTGTTTCTATCTATTTTCCTATCTTTCTGTCAGCCAACCTTCTATCACCTATCAATCTATCTACATGTCCATCTATCCATCCATCTGCCTAGTCTCTCTAGCTATCTATAGGGCACGTCAGCTAATCCGATCTAACCATATTATCTGTCTTTCTACCTTTCCATCTACGAACCATTCGATCCAAACAATCGATCCGTTTGTCCATTGATCTGCTTGCCTTCCTACCTGTCCTTCTATCTACCTTTCCACCCCTCGTATCTGTCTATCTGTGAATCCATCTATCTATCCGTCCGTCTGTCCACCCATCTGTCTGTCCGTCTGGCAGTCTCTCTATCTATTTACTCTAACCTTGCCCTGGTCTAATCTAGTTATGTGTCTATGCATTTACTTTTTTTAATCTTCCTTGCTGTCTATCTGTCTATCTAACTATCCATCTCTTTGCCACTCTGCCTTGCTATCCAGCCAGCCATCCAGCCATCTATCCACGTAGCTATCGGTCTGTTTGCAATGAATCGATTTGTCTATCTTTCCAACCCAACCCACTTGAAATATCTGTATTTTTATTTGTCTACCGAACTGTCCATCTTGTCTACGCTGGAAGTCTGCTTCTGTTTATCTACCTACCGGCCTCCTGTTTTTCTTTACCTGCCTGCCTATCTAGCTATCTATCAGTCTAGCTGCCTGTCTATCTATCTATTTTTTATCTCTCTTTCCCTCTACCTAGCTATCTATCTGTCTATCTATCTGTCCACCTACCTACCTATTGATCTATCTATTTACTACGAGTCGTCAAAGCGCTGAGGCCCTGTTCCGAAAATCCCGGACAAAGTACTGCGCCTGCCACGAAAGAACCCTCTGTGCCCCAAAGCGCAGCGCCTTGCACGAAATCATAGCGTGCCTGGCACGAAATGAGCGGTTTTTGCTCCAAAGTGATGCGGAAATCTACGCGTGACCCTTCAAAGTACTGCGTTTGCCACGCAAATGAAAGCTTGCTTCAAAGTGCCGTGCCTGCCACGGAATGTTTTCGCGCAAGCCAAACTCGAAGTGTGCACTTGTCACGAAATCCAACTTTGACACGTTTTAGACACGTCTAGACACGTGATAGAGGGACAAAGAGATAGATAGGTATAAGGCAGATAGGTAGGTTAGATTGGATTAGATTAGGTTGTTTTTGGCTGAATAGATGTTAGGTAGATGCATAGCCAGACAGGAAGGCGGATTAATGGATAGACAGATGAATAAATGGACAAACGGATAGAAAAATCAGTAGGAAGATAGATGCACAAGCAAAGTGCACGCGTGAAAATAAGCAAGCGCAGAAATTAGCATTGCAACCGACAACCAACAGGTAAACGGATTGGCCGGGCGCCGTGGCAAATCAATCTGCATTCAGTTCCCCGAAAAGGGCTCACCCATGGAAACCAGGCACCGAACCAGAAGTCCCCGCGCGGGGTTGAAGCAAGCGGGGGATTGGTTCTCAGGTCATGGGCCTCTTCTGGCAGCAGCTGGCGGGCATCGGGCACGACATGGGGCACAGCGGTATCACCCACCACTTCCACTTTGCGGCTAGTTCCAACGTGCTGGTCCCTATAAATCTCCCGAAATGGGTGGTTTTCTTTTGGTCTCCCCGTGTTTCCTCTTTTTGGGGTGGTTGTAAGCATCACACGTTTCCGCTGAGCCTCCCTTGGTGAATTAGGCTTCCATGTTCTAGTACAGGCACCAAGGTAGACGCAATCCCAAGATTTGGATTCACTATTGGGGAACTCAACCTCTGTGTTTCGGTGGCAAAAAGATTGGGCCACGCGCTGACTTTTCAAATTTGCGGCGCCCTACTTCTTCTGCGGATGCCAAGGGACTGGCAGGGACGGTTGCCCCAAGCCGACCTGTATGTGTTTGCGACCAAAGCTCACGGCTGCGGGGTTGATTTGGGTACTAAATGGCACAGAATCAAACAATATTCCCAAGAGGGGGTGTTGTTGCTTTTTTCCAACTCCCCTGTTTTGAACCCAGTTGCAGAACCACTCCCTGGTCTCTTCAGGGAGAGACATCTTGTTTAAACCTTGGTGGCTGAAGCATGTTGAAACAGGGTGGGTTCCTGATTGATTGCTCTTTCCAGACTTAGCTGGAACCTGTCTCCATTAAACCATTGAGGCCCCTGGGGTCCCCAACAGCTGTGAAACCTATGCCGGATCTGAGGACCACGCTTTCTGCTCCTCCTTGGTGGGCTTCATGGGGATCTCCGTGTGCTGGTGGAAGCGGAACCACAACACCCACCACATTGTTTGCAACTCTATCGAGCGCCTCGGTCGTTTTTCACCGCGATCGACTCCCCAAGCAAAAGGAGAGAAAAGGTGGGGTGTGTGAAGCAGTAGTCTTACGTCTTATGTGTACTTGTTGGGGGATGGTTGACACCACATCATGCTCATGTATGCACATATGTACACAATGTACAGCATCCACACACAGTCGTATATAGATTCCCCAGGTCAATTTGGTTTCGGGTGCACAAGGGAATCAACTGGATGGGTTCTGTTTTGAAACCATCCTGGGGGCTGACCCCTGGAAATCCATTTCTGGTTCCATTTTCCCTTTTATTGGGAAGACTAGATAAATGGAATTGGGGGCCCCCCACCCCCCTCCCCCCTAGAGCAGGGGGATGGGAACATGCATTTGCAGTAGTTGGGATTCGCCACATGCTCTTGCCAGAGTGTCTCTGGGAGTTGCTTCGAAACAATCATTCAATTTGCCAGGTGTCTTTTTTTTTTTTGCCCTTTCAAGGGCTCTTTTGTTTAAAGGTCGGTTCCGTCCACGTGCACGCCCTCAACGTAAGCATGGACGCCGAGGCACGACCCAGACATCCAGCACTTGCCGGCGCTCGCGGTGTCGCCGGAGATCATCAAGAAACCGCCGGGGGCCCCGAGATCCGCCCGAGATCCGAGAGCAAAGCGGGACATGGAGGACCAGTTCAGCCCATCCGATTTTGACGGTGTCCGTCTTTTCCTTGTGGTGTTGAAAGGGAAGGCAAAAAGAAGGCTACAAAACTTTGGGGGTGGGCTAAAAGAAGACATGCCCATATTGTCTTGCTGGGTTTGAAGGGAATCTATCATTGCTGTAAAGAGTTTCTGTTTTTCCATGGCGCTGAAGCAACAGACGTTGGACTATATAAAGGGGTGTCTAAACCCAACGCCAGCTCGGGTTTTGAACACTCAGATGGTGTTTGGCACGTCCGAAATGGGTGCCCCTTGACACATAACACAGTGCCACACCGCCCCATGGCAGCTTCGTTTACTACAGGAGCACAGGAGCAAAATGGAAGTGTCCAACGACAGCCAATTGTTCCTTTCCTTCTTTTTGTTCCGGCGGGGGGGGGGTTGCTTTTGACATCAATTCCCAAAATGGATAGATTTTTACCCTCCCCCCCCCCCAACTAACATGGAAATCCTCCCAACGCGATGAAAGGCGACGCACAATTACACCAGGATCTCATAACATCCCACCGCTTCGCATCCCATCTTCACCCACAGCGGGATGCTGTTGGACAGGTTTTTGAAAGTGCGTCGTTGGCTGCTGCTTTCAAAACCATGAGATGGCGGGAGAGGTTCCATTGCGTCGCATGAGAACGGGGGAGCACTCCTCCAATCTGGAGGCCCACAGCCCCAAACTAGTGATTGACCACAAGTAACGTCTTCTGGGTGTCTTAAAGAGAAGCCTAAAGCAACCAAAACCACCAGTTTCAAATGAGCAAACATTTTGTCAACTCATGTGTGTGTGTGTGTTTTTCCCCTTGGTGTGTGTGTGTGTGTGCGTGTGTCTTTCTCTTTCTTTGAGGGTGCCGACTTTTGAGGTAGGTTTGAAATAAACATTGAGGGGCACCAACCTTTGCCGCTTTGGCCTGCCGGGAATCCCGATGTTGCGTCTGGGCCGAGGTTCTTTAGCACCTACTACAAGGAGATCAAGGCCTTGGACGCCGTCGCGAGGTTCATGGCGACTTGCCGCAGCTCTTTGGAGTTCTTGGACCTTTGGGGGTTTGAACATAGGTTTCCTTAAACAAAAGGAACAAACACTGGGCTGCATTGCCCTTGTATATATGTATATATAAACTACAAAACATGTTTTCCCCCCCCCCCCTTTTCTGACATCAACACACTGGGTTGCACTTTTTCTTTTTAAAAAAGAAACGAAACAGTTGGGGAACGGAGTGCGCATCTGGCAGTATAACAACTATGCAGCCCAAGAAAGATCCTACGGCCCTTGAGAGAGTGAGGCCTTGGGCCTCTGCCAGTGCTTTTCAGTGTGTGCCTTTCGGGTGTTCGTCTGTTTTCCCTTTCTCACCCAGCCAGTGGACACACTTTACACTGTTTTCCTTGGTGGCTCTTCCTTTTTACTAGTGGTGGCCCAAAAAGTGTACACTTTTTTTGGCTGGTCACTGGCCAAGCCTGCCAGCAAATCGATGTTTTGCGGGGACATTTCTAAGTTTGGTCAAAGGGAGTTGTCCTTTGGATCAGCTTGGTGGAAAGCAGATCAGCCGATCAACCCGCCTTTTTCCTCCGACATCATCCAGATGTTGTCGCAGACGGCTTTGCGCCTAGGTGAGCTACGAGCACATCCTGTTCTACCCGCAGCTTGACTCCTTCTGCTTGCCAGATGTTGTTTCAGGGTGATGGCGATGTGTGGTATGTGCGTGTGTGTGTGGTGTGTGCGCCTACAAGTGCTGACCTTGCCGCTTGTATCTGCAGAGGGAACCGAAAGGAGGCGGTCCAAAGCTTGGCTGAGCCACATTTAGATGCCATTGGGATTGGGATGTCTTGTGGCACTCGTGGAATTGATCACATTCTTGGGGGTTGTTTGGAAAGCAAAAGAGAAGGACAAGCACAAGAGGTCACAATCAAAACCTAGGTTGATGAAGGTTGGTAAGGGACTTTCTCTTGAAACAGGTGCAGAAAAATCAGCCCTGATTCTTTTGCAATTCCCATGGTCTTGGGTTGACTCCTTTTCCGACTCGGGAGCAGTTGGCCCCTCACTCCCCCTTCAAAGGCTCCAAAGCGCTTGCTTGCACTGGGTCCTAAAGGAGACTCTGGATCCGATGGCCCAGGGCCCGATGGATCGGGTTCGAAGGTGCGAGTTCCTTTGATCGGATTCCCACCATTGCCATTGCTGCCATCGTTTTTTGAGACCGCACCAAGGTTTGCGGACCCCTCTGGTAGCGTCGAGCCAAGCTGAAAGGGCCGAACTGTTGGCCTCCCCATGCACGCGCGGCCACGGGTTCAACGCCGAAGCCCCGAAGCCCCGAAGCCGGGCCTGAGGATCATGATGGTGGCTCGCTTCAACCTCTACGCGCAGTCCCTCATTCAACTTTTTGCGAAGGAGGGAGGCCGTTTGCGCATGCGGCGATGGCGCAGATGTGGGTAACAAGCCGTGCCCGAACAGTGTCCAGGGATCCTTCTCTGAGAAAATGGAGATCCTGGCAGCCATGTAAGTGTCACAAGCCGGTTCAGGCGAGGGATGAAGGGAACTCACCAACGATCCCCCCATCCTGTTGATCCCTTTCAGGTTTTTGGAATCAGTACAGGTTTGCAACGGTGGGCTCCGAAGGTAATTTCACATGAAAGTGATGTCATTTGGCGGAGTATGAGGCTAAGCATGATTGTCATGTACGGGTATACCGCGTTAATCAGGCGGGGGCAGAGCCTCCACCG
>CAUJNA010003699.1:360746-385746 GCA_963377175.1 Effrenium voratum | reverse complement strand
TTACGTTACACTAGGCTGCATTACATTTCGTTGCACTACATGTACATTACAATGCAATACATTACGCAACAAACACACATACAATCCAGCACGGTACAGCACAACACAGGTTATGCAATACGATACAGTGCACTACACAAACAAAACAGTACAACACAATACGAAACACATGCATGTGCGCATGTATATAGTGCTTGGATTTCCCATCGTGCAGTGCTTCGGCGGGTTGCAGGTTCCAGCAACCTCACCTAGGGGCTAAGGGAATTGGTCCAGGAGAATGGGGACCCAATTTTAGCCACAATCAAAACCCGGGGTTCTCGTAGAAGAGTAATCAGGGAAAGTCCCAACCAGAAACAGGTCCGGATATCCCTCCTTTTCGTTTGCCATGGGCTTTGGGTAGACCACGTTAGTACCTTGGTTTTGATTTGCCTCAGTTGATGAATGAACCTTTGGCCTCCCACAAGCGCGAAGGAGTGGGTTTGCCAAACTTGCCTTCGGGTGGCAGAAGAACCACCCTAAGATCCTGCAAAGCAGAAGCAGAAGAAGACGAAGAAGACTATATCATTCGCACCCCCGATAGCTCTCTTCACCATTAGCATGATTTGGCCAAGCTCGGCCTTGGCAAAGTCTGGCATGCTGGCTTTTTTGGGAGCCGTCCTGTTTGAGAGGCTCGAAACATCAATCGTATTTCGTCATTCAACAGCCTCTGAAAGGCAGACCGAAATTCCAATCGGAAGATCGGGGGAAAAACAAAAGAAACAAACAAAAACAAGAGACAGTTTTTGTTTCTCGAAAATTGGCAGTTGGGTCCCGAACCCCTCACCAACCCCCCCTTCGCAGCCAATTCCCCTAGCTCGGAACGCAGGCGGGACAAACCCCCGCTCGGGACAAACCCCCCGCTCGGAACGACGCCGGAGGTGCAGATTTGCTGCTCCCATTTCTCCATGGACTTGTACCACGGCCACGTGCCATGCCCATCTTCGGGTCTTCGGGCTGGGGTTGCCGGGTGAAACCTGTTTTCACGGGGGGGAGATGGGGGGATTTGGGTTGAAGCCGTGGGGTTTCTTGCTGGTTCGATAGGCAAATGAGAAACGGAATGACTTCGAGCCAAACCATCCCCTATGGTTTTAAAGGGACACCCGAAACGGTGCATTCCCAAAACCCGAACTGGGTATTTCCCTGCCTATCGCAGCAGGTTTTCCAGTCCGCTTGGCTCCGGGTCTCCCAAAGGTTCCACTGTCAAGCTGTGCACCTCTCCCAGCCCGACCGAAAATCGGTCCCAGAGGCTTTGGGAAGGGGGTCCAAAATTCAAGCTCAAACTTGAAGGGGTTTGGAGGCTCCCTTTGGTCTTCACCCAAGCCATTTTTTTTTGTTTAAAACCCTTTGGTTTTTGGGGAGGCAACAAAAAGACCGAGTTAGCTTTTCAGGTGCCGGCACATGAAGCAGGATTACGTTTGGGTTTTTGTGGCTCGCTTTCGAGCGGATTCACTCAAACGAGAAGGTCTGAGAAACTTACTTGCCGGCCAAGCTGGAGTCGCGTTTCTTGCCTCAAAGTATGTCTTAAAACACTGAACGACGGTATGCCAACCGGCTGGGGGAAGGTTGGCCTCTCAAATCAGTTGTAGCCACAAAATACCAGGGCTTCGCTAATCCACTGCGTCACATGTGCGATTCGCCAGAACTTGGCATGTTCCCTGTGATTCTATTTCCTTGTATACTAGGTAAGCCAAAGAAGGTGTAGGGAACTATGCCATGCCTTGTGTGTCAAAAAAGCCGAGGGAACCACTCTTTCAAAGCCACAAGTTAAGAATGGGTGATTTTCCAAGCTATAGTAGTGTGGATCCGCTGGGTTTGCGTCTCAGGCGTACAACGATGCCAGTGACGAATGGTACATTACCCAGCTAAAGACGACCATGAACTTCGACACACCACCGATGTGGCTTGATGTCCGGCTATGTTTTGGGGGTTCGTTTGGGTGTGATGCTCGCCTGCCTTCCTGCCAAAGAAGGTTTGGGACTAAGGCTCTCGTCATGTCGACGTTCATCATCATGGCCCAAGTGTCCTTCTTTTCCATTTAAGGGGCAAATGCTTAAAAGCTTACCTGGGGATAGAACGAGCTCGCCCACAATGACGAGTTCTTCCTCGTGGAGTCCTTCTTTCCGGTTTGTGATTTGTAACGACCCAGACACTTGAAACATCCCGGTTTCGGCCCATGGGAAGAAGCAGCCACGTCAAAGCTAAAGGATAACAGGCATATTCCCGTTGAAGGCTTTCGTTACAGACTTCTTCGCAAAGTGAAGGTTTTTGTTTTGCATGAAGCTGATACCAAAAGGGCCCTGCAAAAGTCCTACATTGGACTGCTGGGTGGAAATCACCCGAAATCTGCCATGCTTGTGGATTCCCATCCGCACCAGTGTCACAGAAAGCTGAAAGCTGCCCAAGTCTCCTTTTTAGTGGACACTTAGCCAACTTACTTTGCCCCCAAAGGCATTCCGTTTCGGGTTTCCTTTATTCCCTTTCCATAGGTATCTTTTTCTGCAGAGAAGTCTGGCCCAGGTTTGACATGTTGCGAGTTTTTGGCAACAGCTGGCTTTGGCCTGTGAGCCAAAGTCAGTTTTTCTCACATGGCGCCCAGCGAAAATATAAAGCTTTGTAGCCATGTTATTAGAACCAGAAACTTGGTGGCTCCCAGCCATCCCCTTAGCCTTTAAGCTTTTTAGTGTCTAGTGGTAGTTTCCATTTAACCCACTAAAAGTTAAACTTTAGCGGGGGATCTGAGGGCAGCCCAGATTTGGGCGCTGCTCATGTGAGACTCGATCAAGCACGTCCTGATTTGTCAATGGTCCATTTGGGGTTCAGAACATGGGGGACGAGCTCTAAATTTCAACCGCAACCAGCGAGCCCATGGAATTCGTACATTTGACGGGCTGGAACACTTCCATTGGTGGGTGGCCCCAATGGGAACCCCAACGGGGTGGATCCGCGTTCCTGAAGTTCAGGGATCCCCCCTCATAATCCGGGGGTCCGGTAAATCATCTACCACCCAGTGTTGCAAGCCGAAGGAACATACTGGTAGGGGATGGTAGGGGGTAGTTCTCATTCGGACAGATTGTGCAGTTCCATGTTTGGTTTTGGAGGGGTTTATTTTTCGTCCAGGTTACCGCGTTCCTGGCCTTTTTCTGGGAATACATCTCAACAAGCCAGCAAGTCCCTTCGACATAGCCGAACTTTGTACTTGTTCTGGAGACGCACTTTAGTGGGCAACAAACAGTTTGAGCTTTGTTTGCTCAATTTGAGCCAATTCCGCAACATTCCTCCATCCATCTCCTTTGACACTGGCTTGGACATTTCACAGGGTTGCTGGAAAACTGGTGGCTAAGCATCTCACGACCTTAGGGCTATGCAAAAAGGGATCCACGATCGACTTAAACCAAAGCAACGATCCTTCTGGGGGCCAGATCGAACCCGATTTGTTCCACCAGGAAAGAAACAAAATGTGCAGGATTGCCTACATGTTGGCTGCATACCATCACATGAATCACAGATGTTTGTTCCTCGGGTCGCTGTTTGGTGTTTGGCGCGACCAAGGTTGGGCCAGGCCCTTGAAGCTTTAAAATTGAATCGTGGTTGTTTTGCACAACCTCATCGGTCCCCTTGTTTTTCCGGATGTGGTGAAAACACATGTTGCAATCAGCCCTAATATGGTCTAAACAATCTCCCATTGGTCTCCCATGCAGGAAACGGGTCTGATTTGCCTCATGTTGCAACGGGTCCCTTCGCTCGAGGTTTGATTGGGTCCACATCGGCCTCCAGTTCCAAATCGAGCACCACCTTTTCCCTCGGCTCCCTCGGCACAACCTGCGCCCCTCGGCGAATCGAGAAGCGAAGCGAAGCCACTAAGGTTGCGAGCCTCCGTTTTCCTTTTTGGAGCCCTTTGAACTCAAGTACCAAAACTATTCCCCGCGTGTCCCGAAAGCGTTTAAGACACAGCCCAACCTTCCCCAGCGCCGCTCGATCCCAAGACCAGGCGCACAAACCACAAGACGGCTCCCACAGCCCGCCCGCACGATTCCCGCAGAAGGTTCTTGGGCGAGCTTTGAAAACTGTCGCGCTGGTGCCGGCCAAACCCACCCCTGGTAAAGAAAGACAATGGAACTTGAAGCTGTGTCAGGCTACGCAACCAGAGCAACGGGTAAAAGGCTACCTGTTTTTTGTTTTTTTGTCCTTCTTTTTTTCGGGTTGTTTGGCTGGAATCAAGCTTGAACCCTCGCGTGGAAACCATGGGGATCAGCCTTTGTTGCTTCCTCCTGGAGCACTGGGCAAGTCGAAAACAATCCCAGGAGGCGCGCCCGGACACGCCATGAACATGGTGAATAGCCGGCATCCACAAAGCTGGAAAATTGGCGGAGGGCCACAGAGGCTCCGTCACTACCATGTTCCGAAACCTCTTGAGATCTCGGAGCTGCCTGGAGGCTGATCTTCAGGCCGTCTGGTGTTCCAATGTGAGAGAAGGATCAGACCGTCCCTTTGCGGATCAAGCAACTGCGAGCGGGTGCTTTGCCCGGACCTATCGAGACCGCGAGGTCTTGGGGCTTTGCACCAATGTTTCCCTTTCCGGGGATTTTGGACACTAAGATTTGGGCCAATTTGAAGTTAGCCAATTTTTGGCGGGGTGCGGTTCGAAGGCATGGCGTTTTTTTTCTTCTTCTGAATATGGGATCTCGGAGCTCGGCAAGCACGGGCCGCACGGGCCTGTGTCCCTTTGGTTTTCCCTAGAACCACCACAAACAAACGGATACGAGATACACTTACATGTGGGCCTCCCGGCGTGTACAGTAGACCACACACAGGTAGCCATGCCAACTACAATATGAGTATATCAGGGTGTGAAGTGTTGGGAGGCCCAAACGAATGGGATGATAGGGTAGGCCATCAACGGAATCTAGGAGGCTCTTTGGCAACCATTTAGGTGTGTGTTACAATAGGGGGGTTTTCCTTTTAATGGTTTCCCTTTAAAACAACCCCCCAAAAGGCTACCATCATGTTGGCCTTGGCTACAAGTTTTCCGGCTTCCTCGATCAACGCCGCAAGCCGATCCAATCCTATGCGGCAAATTAGGCTCAGCCAAAGCATCGATTTCCACTCCCCATTCCCCTCGCTCTTTGAAGTCTCATCTCCCGGGTTCAGAGCCATTTTGTTTTCTGAGCCCTGGGTCCCCCCTATTCTGCAGCTTGGGAAGGATACCAATCATTTTGTCACCCCAACCTCCTGTTTTGGCTCACTCCCCCCCCCCTCTTTTTCTTCATGCCTTCTTCCTTGTTGTTGGGACACAACCCCCCCCCCCCCCCCAGGTGTTTTTGGATTCATCTTTTCCAGGCCCCCAATTTTTCCCCTCCAAGTTTCCCTCCCAAGCAAACAAGTCTCAGGTGAAGCGAGGCGCCTGGTGCGAGAGGTGTGCGCGAAGCATCAGATTCACTACCACGAGCCAGGCTTCTTCCAGGAGGGACGGTTTCAGTCACAGGTATGTTCTGTGGGGTTCGAACAATTGTTTTGAGAACAAGCAAATCTCCCCACAGTCAAGGATTGATTTTGTGGCGTTCCACACATGCATTTTTCGAGAACCCAACAGGATTTTCTCTGCATTCCACATCCTTAAGGAGATCCCGACACTTGGCCTTGGAAGGGTTTGAAGCGCTTGGACATCTATTTTGGGGTCCACATGAAAAATCTCATTTTGGGAACTGAAAGGCGTTTGAAGCCCAGCAATTAAACGGCGAGCAAATTGGGAGATAGTTGCATTCGCCCACATTCAGAACCCAGCGAGTGAGTTGGAACTCCGGCAATCAAGGCCAGAGATTAGTTGACCCGTTTCAACGGTTGACTGTCCTGGTTTTCCGTGCTTCTGGGTTGTTTGTTTTGACTTATTCCCCTTGCAAGTTGAATGATCAAAGGGTTCTCGCCCTGGGCTGGCACAAGACGAGAGAGTGCTTCAGGAGGTCAACATGCTTCCATTTGGCTAACTAGGTTAAGGATGTTGTTTACTTTGTCCCTGTGGACTTAAAGGGAATCTATCACTCCTGGACATATGTGATTTTTTCCAGGGGACTTAAGCAAATGGGCCTTTATTTTTGTTTTGAAGGGCCCAGCCTGCTCCATGGACATCCACAGGTCGTACACCCTTACTCCTCCAAATGCAGAACGTTTAAACTGTTTGGCCGCTAAAAAGAGTACTTTAAAAGGTGTCGGAAAAGTTTGCATTCTGGTTTCACTGCGAGTTCAATCGAGGAGACTGTCGCGAGACATCGCTGCACTGGAAAGCCCCGATCAGTTTTTGCCCTCGCCGGCCATTTGCCAGGCCAATTGGGAGACTCTGAAGTGCCTTTGGAACACCGCCAAGGCGATCGATCCATCGATTCCATCGATGATTTGGCTCATTGGTTTCGATCAAAGGTGCCTGGACCCACTCAATTAGGCTGTTCTGTGTGTGTGTGTGTGTTCAGTTTGTTTTGGGATGGACCCAGCGCAAGCCCAGTTTGGCTGATGGTAGCGGCAGATTCATGTATACATCCTCTGTTTTGGGTCCGTGGTTGAAGGGGGGGCGCACTCAAGAACTTTTCCCACAACAACCAAGGCGCCCACACGGGTTCCCATATCCTTGTTTGCGACACACAGAATTTGGTCCGGGCCAGTTCTGGCGACCTTACGCAGAGGTTTGCGACTTCTTGCGCGATGGTGGCTCCTCGTTTACGCGTGGTGACTTTTGTTGATTCGCCCAGTGGCTTGGACTGGATCAAAAGCATAGCATGACTCTTCGGAAGGGTTGACATACTTGTTGGCGCAGGATGGCTTAACTGGTTCTTGGTTGGGGAGGTTGTTCCTTGAAGCGCTGATGTGTGTTGCCCTCTGTGGTCAGAGGCAAGCCAAAGATGAAGGTGGTTTGCTACCCTTCCCACCACACACCGGTGGGGGGGGGGGGGGAGACCTGAGAAAAAAGACGGGGACTGAGGAGAACTGGCTGAAAACAATATCTGGAATTCAAATAATTAGTCCAGAGTTGCTTCCCGTGGTTGAATCAAAGGGTGTAAGGTCGAACCCGGAAGCTGGCTGACAATGGCGAGTCGTACTCCTTCCCAGGGTTGTAGCAAGATAGGTATACCTTCCCCATGCTCTTGAGGGACAAGCACGTCTTCCAAACCCACGGGAATGCGGAATGAATCCTTAGAAGGGACAACCGAGTGTATTACAATCCTGGGTTCGGAGAATAGAAGGACAGGTGTGTGCAAGCCTGGGTTGGGCAATTCAACCAGACTCTTGGTTTTAACCTTCAATTTGTTGAAACAACTCTGTGTGTGCCGCGAACGATAGCGTCGTGTTCCATCATGAGATCTTGACAAATTGCCGGGTTGGTTTCTTAGACCAATTTTGAAACCAGGCTTGGTCAAATCAGCAATCCAGGAGACCAAACTTGGTTCCCTTTCAAGAAACAGGAGGGCTGCTTTAGTTGGCTCACTGCGTCCAAGACGTCCAGGCTGCCCGGCTTACCAAGAAGGGCGACAGCGGCTTCTACGAGAGCATCCTTTGGGACGGGCTCACGCTGAACGGCTGAATTCAAGGCGCTCTCGTGACTTTCCTGGTCCGGAAGGGGGTTTCGGGGGTGGTGCCAGGGTTTGGGAGCTGGACGATTTTAGAGGAGCCAAGCCCTTGGTGTTTTGATGTTCAGCGAGTTCCGACCTGCACATGTGTTCTTGCGATTTTGTTTGGTTTTACTTGGTCCCCAAGCAAAGGGCCCACGCGCGAACATGGCATCACTCAGTGGACAACTTGCTTGATGACTTTGATTTCGGACGCTTCCGGCGAACAGGGAAGCTTCGAGACTGGGAAGGCGCCATCCCCCCGGCCCGTGTTGCTCTTAGGGGAAGTTCAAGAGACAATGGGCCATTTTCAGCCGCTTAGTACAGATCCATGTTGATGCTTTGGCGCGGCTCCTTTGGCACCCCTACCCCCCTATCCCTGCCACCCAGCTACCGCCCAGAAAGGCGCCCAGAGTCTCATGAATCTAGGCACCTTTCCCCGGGGTGGGCCGACATTTCAGGTCTTCCACCTTCCATTCCATCCATACCCATGCATTTATTCGCCCTTGATCGTTCTCTCAATCAACAAATCTACCGGCATGCGCGGGGTGCCTCTGCCTCTTCTGCGGTCTCACCACTCAATGCGGGCGGCGAGACGCGAGCCCGTGTGGCGAGAATGCCTGGCAAGTCGCCGGCAAGAAATGAACGTCGCGACGTCTTCTCGGCGCCCGTGTCTTTGTTTTGGGACAACCAAAAGGCCCGGGGCCAAGGCCTTTTCGTTTCCATCTGCACACAATTCTCCTCTGGCTGGCTAATGGTTTTTTGAGCGAGTGGGCCCATTTACCAGCCATTTGGTGGAGTTTCCCTTTGCCTGAAGGCTTTTTGGCCAGACCATTCCAAGATTGGGGCACATCTGAGACCTTTTGGATCCCCCGACAGGTTTATCGGGGATGGTCCAAATCCAACCCTTGCGTATGCCTTATTGGCAGCTGTTAAACATTCCCTGTTTGCTTTGGGTATGTTCCATCGTTGATTGTTTGTCCATTGGGTGGACAATGATTAGAGGGTTAAACATCCACGGCCTGCCTGTGGCCCATACAAGGAATTAATTCCAAGTAGTTTCTCGCTCACCATGACTAAGTGTTGGTTTTAATGTATCCCATAATTATCCTCATCCTCATCATTTTGGCCTTACTAGATGAATGCGGTCGGATGATTTGGAACTGGCCAGCCGGCTTCGCCGGCTCTACTGGTAATCCTGTTGTAATCATTTGACTGCCTATTCATATATAAATAGATATGTATTACAAATTAACAAATCTCCCCCGCTCTTAAGCACAAAACGCCTGCTCTCAAGGAGGTTGGCGGAAGCTTCATGAATACACCTATCTATCTGTCTAATCTAAATCAAATCAAATCAAATCAAATCTAATCTAATCTAATCTATCTATCTATCTATTTATTTTTCTATCTATCTATCCATCGATTTATTTATCTACATCTAGTTATCTATCTCTGAGTATACCTACCTATCGAGAAGCTTTGCTTGCATTTATTTATCTGCAGTGCTTCGAGAGTGCTGCGCCAGCCGTAAAATCTGCACCTGACCTTGCAAAAGCGCTGCGCCTGCCACAAAGTATGCACCTGACCTTGCCAAGTTCTGGTTCTGCAACTAAACATGTACCTGACCTTGCGAAGTGCTGGTTCTGCCACACAATTTGTACTTCACCGTGCGAAAGTGCTGCGCCTGCCGCGAAATTTGTTGTGACTTCGCACGTCTGTGCCAACGCGGTTTGCACAACGTGCGTTCGAGTGTTAAGTGCTGGGCCTCTCACGCAATCTACGCCTGAGCTGCAAAAGTGCTGCGCCTGCCGCGCAATCTGGACAGATGGCCGAAGCGCTGCGCCTGTCACGCGAAGTGATAGCCCGTCGTCGGTCAGGTGCACAGGGTCAGTACTCGCGAAGGGTTGCCCTTTCTCACGATTTCTATTCCCCCGACATTCGCACGCATGTTCTCGCGTTCATTTTTTCTTCGTCTGGCCTTCGCGCAGAGCTACCTTTCGTTTTGTGTCCGCAATTGCTACCTTTCGTTTTGTGTCCGCAATGCGGAAGTTCTAAACTTCCTTTGAACAGTTTGCTCCTATGATCGCTGAATTAGGTTGAGCAACCGAGCCCATTCTAATCATCAAGGCTCTAGTAAACATTGCTTCCTGGCAAACTCTCACTCAAGCAGGATGGGTTTTGGGCCAAAACCCTTTCGGCTTGGAGAATGTACAGCTCGTCATTCTCGAAGAGATCCTACGTTAATTATTCATGTCTTTCGTGGGGGCTTGGCATTGCACATTCTTTTCTCGTAAGCGATGCTGACACCAGGATCCTGCACAGAAGAGGGGCTGCTGCATCCCTCGATTTCTTCTGGTTTTGACCCCCAAAAGCGGCAGATTCAGAGTAAACCAAGTTCGCCAACTTCCAGGGGATCGTGGTCAGTTTGAGCACGCCCCAACTTCCTGGTTGCTCCGCGCCTTTGAAGGGATGTACCTCTTGCTGTGTTTGGGGCTTTTCTGCAGGAAGCTTTGTCCTGGTGGGGGATATTCCCAAAATCATGGGGCATGAGAGAGAGCCCAAGTTCAGTTTCATGTGGCCTTTATAAAGCCCTGTTTGGGTATTTGGGCTACCTCCCCCTTCCCCCTCTTTAGACGCAATGACAAAAGGATCTGGAGCTGTTGGATTTAAGGCTGCCTCTTTCAAACTCGGAGCCCTTCAGATTCTTTGTCAACTTGGCTCAAGCAAAGTACATGGCCGCGAAGGCCCACGCTTTTTGCGCAAAGCAGCACATCTGGCCCAGGCGAACATACGTTCCTCCCACAAAGGGTTGTGACACGGAAGTTGCTGCGCATGAAGTCAAAAGCCCTGGCCTGTCGCCTTGAGATGTAAACGCCAAAACTATGAGAGGATTCTCTTAGCTCTTGAAAGTGAAGCCATTCTTTGGGGACAAGTTGCGCCAATGCGCTGAGGATCACACAACGGACATGTGTCATGTTCCGGGGCATCTCCGCGAGGCTTTGGGAGGAAGGCCTTGAAACCACAGGACTTGTGCAGAGTTTGGTCCTTTCGCCCTACGGGGAAAGATGTGTCCCATTCCAGCCAAAGAGACACACACACACACCCCACCAAGCCATTAGCCGCTGGCGCAGTGCAAATCCCGCAAGGCCGCTCGGCACGGGCATTGGTCAGGTCCCAGTCAGGTTCCATGTCAGTTGGTGAGTAGGCATCACTGGGCCGAAGTTATGCTTCAGAAGCGCCAAAAGGTTGCCAAGTCGATTTTAGGCCCGTTTCATATTTCAGGTGGGCGAACCTTTGTCATTCACTCAGAGCATTGAAATTCCGATTGCAGCTTGCTCATGTTCAGAGGCATGGAAGGCATGGGTGTCTCTTGACTGAAGCTGTTCTTTCGGGGGATCTGGCTGAAACAGGATCCAGACCTCGCCCCCTTTTGTGGGTTGTTCCTGAAGAACAGAGCGCAAGAAACCTATGTCCTGCTTGGGAAAGTGTTTTTTTCCCTTCAACATCTGGCAATGAGGCAATCTGGCTGATCTTTTTTGGGTGTGCCTCTAAATGGGGGAACCCTGAAATGGGGCGGTGTGCTTCTAGGTGTCCTCGACAAAAGATAGGCCAGTTTCTTGATTTCTTGCCATTGTGGTCCACTTTCGGAAAGGACTATTTTCCCACCAAAGAGGGGCCAATTGAATGAGCCAACATCATATGGATCCTGTCGCTCATATGCTTGAACCGAAAGGCATGGGGACCCCTTCTGTTACTCTGTCATTCAGAGGTCCGGACCCAGCATCGAGGTACTTTTGGAGGCTTGAATGCTTACAAGGACCAGAAGACGTCCAAAAAGTGAAGTAGTGAAGCGGGCTGCTTGACAAAGTAAAGTCAAAGGACAAGTTGAGCTTGATTTTTCTTGACGGCTTTTGGCTGAGTCAGAAGCGAGTCACTGTTTGTCATGCTGAATTCGCTCCCGTCAGGTTCCTGGTCAATTGGCAAGGAAAGTGTATAACTGGGCAAGTTACACAGATCATCGCAGATACTGCAGCTTTGAGTTAGGGTGAACACTGAAACATCCTGAACCGGAGTGGTCTCTTGCTCTTGCGGGATGTTCTGTTTTTTTTGCACACGGTATCTGATTGAAACCTCTCTGGTGCTCTCCGAAGGGCCCGTTTCCCCTTCCCAACTACAGGGTGCCCTTTCACAGGGCAAAAGGGGCTGGGCGCCAAATAGCCCAAAACCCGAGGAAACCGGGGGATGCATACGTCCCACATGTCCAATACCCCTGGTTAACACCTGGAGGAGGCCCTCAAAATGCTCGCCTTTGCTTTCCCGGGATGTCCAAAAAGGGCTCCATGATTCTCCTCGGTGGTTTTCACCACGGGCGCTCTGAGTCCTCTGCTTCTTTTCACCCTTGGACACAGATCGCCCGTTTGCCGCCTGTTTTAGCTTAGTTGAGCACATGGTTCGGGTTACTTGGGTGTGACCATCGTGTTTTTTTGTGGGGCTCCGGCTTGCAGAGCCCCATTCTGGCGGGGGGGGCGTTGGGCTTAGGCGATCTGGACCGAGAGGCGATCAATGGCTGGGGTGCCCAGAGCCGCTATGCGAGCTCTCGGGCTCAGTGTTTCTTCCTCTTTTTTTTCTTCGTGTGTGTGTGTGTGTTTTTGCTTTATGTGTGTGTGTGGGTGGGTGTGTTTTTAATCCAAATCAAATCTTGTGTTCCAGGGTTGATGTTGGTTGCTGGGGCTTTTCAAAGTTAGCAGCTTATCTTTGTGTTTCCTTCGGGATTTCAGTCCGACGGTGTGGTTTTGCTTATGTGACGAAATCCTATTTGTCACCTTTGGGTTTCCCTCCAGCCGCTCCCAATTTGGGGACGTCTTGGCTGTCAACAGGCAATAACCCTATCCAGACCAGCCATTTTCAGGGTTCCGAATTTTTCGAAAAGCCCAGATGGCCTTGACTTCCACACCCTCAGTTAATCCAATGTGCAATAAGGATGGCTTTTGGACAGCAACTTGGTTTTGAACACGGAACAAGAGCCTCGCTTTGGAGGTTGCTGGTTCATTCTTTTGATTTGCTTGCGTGTTGGAGCCCGTTAGCGGGCTGAGTTCTTGGTTCAAGGGAGCTAGTTGGAACATGTCGCTTTCAGACTGGGAGACAAGTTTCGTCTCGGTGTTTCTCAAAATGGAGAGTCTTTTGGACAGCTTTGAAGGTCGTTTTACAACAGGAATTCACCAAATTACAGATTCCTTATGTTGACATTGACAAATACCCATTTGTTTTTGAGGGGTCAAAGACCGCTGGATTCAGTATCCACTCATTCTTGGGGCCACTCGAGCTATCATCGCCATGTATCATGTGTTGGACTTACACTTTGGCCAGGGTGGGTCATGAGTCTGAGATTGAGATCGACCTAGCGTGTTCACACCCCAAGTATGCCCTCAACTAATCCTGGGTTGCTTCAAATTGATCCTTAATTCTCATTCCAGATGGCAGTGGTTTCCCTGGAAGTGACGTCCCACTACAGATTACGTAGTAAGTAGGCACAGGGATTCGCCATTTTGAACAATTCCGACCCCCCTTGTGAGCATCACTTGCAGTGCAGGTGGATGCTCAAGAACCATGCAGAAAGCAACGCCATCCAGGGTTTGTTGGGCAGCTTTCCATGACTCCAAGGGAAGCCCCCCTAAAAAGTGACAAAGTAGTCAGCCGCCAGCTGTCGTATCGGGTGATTTCCCATGAACGACGCGAAGCAGCACACAGCGGGCTACGCTCGCCTGCGGATCGCAGCGACGATGTTCTTTCCGCGTGGCTTCCTTGGTCGAAGCCAAGGAAGTCGCCAGGTTTCTCGAAAAAACTTGGGACCCAGATGGAAGATGCAGCCCGTTTGGTGCTTGCGTCATCTTGCGTCTTCTTTTTGGCTTCCCTTCACCCGGCCCACCAAGTTGGGATGGAGAGTTCCATGCCTGGGCATCCCCGCACCAATCTGCACGAGATCACAGCAAAAGCATTCAGAGACGTCACATCATCTCAGATTACACACCAGCTCTTACACAATCCAAGCACATGCTCATCCAACACTCATGGAGCACCGTCAATCAAGCCACACCAGCACCAACAACGTGCCCGCGCCTCTTTGAGCCGCTGCAGTTTTGGCAGTTTTCTCTTGTAAGGCATTACAACGCTAAGACATCATCAACATAACGCGGGTGCCGAGAACCTGTGCAGCGCATGCTTGGATGTCACAAAGAGACTCATGTCCAACCGGGGTAGTGGCCCTCAGGTTTGAGTTAGCGCCTGGGGATTGCCACTCACGACATCAAAAAACGGGGAACACAACCCCCCTGGGTTCGGCAGTTGTTGCACGCCTGGCTTTTGCATGATTCGGCACCCCACAAGGTCAGCAAGCCAAGCAAGTTGTGCAGTCGTTGTTTCACTTGGGCACGGCAAGCTGCAGCTTTGCACCTCGAAATGTCGTGTACGGAGGACGGACAAAAGCTCATCCAGATGGGTGCGGAATGGCAAGGGTGTCTTGTTCAATGTGAGCGCTGTGTTTTTTCCCCGAAGGCTTGTGCGACAGCTATTCCCCGGGAGTTAATAATTGATGTGCGAAACGCCGCTTTCGCAGGTGCCGCAGAGCAGCCGACCAAAGTTCTCTGTCAGACTGAGCCCGCTTTTTTGATGCACCTTGGGAAAGTCTGGGCGAATTCAGAAAGTAAGCCCACCTCAGGTCCAATGATGAATGTGGCTCTTCAATATGGCTGTGGCTTAAAATTGTACCTAAACGGCACCTTGGTAAATTGCTTCCAAAGACTTGCCAAAGACCCAAACCCGCAAAAGACCCATACTGCTTTTTTTGTTAAGGTGACTATGGTTTAAGCCAACCTGAGAAGCGGTTCCGAGCCTCAGCCCCCCATGGCGGTGCCTTTGGTGCTGCCTGCCCCGGCGGCGCTTGAGCCATTGCGGTGCCCCCACGGTTCGGGCGGCTCGGTTTGACCAAAGCTGGCGGTGGGTTTGGCGGTTTGTCTACCTGGCTGGTTCTCAGGAATGAGGGAAAATGAGGTCCAATCAAACAGACCCTGTTCGCTTTCAGAAGAAGGCAAAGAGTTGTTTTCAAGATGTTTTTCATGAGGTGGTGAAATGACCAAGGCTGGCCATCTAGCCATGTCTGGCAAGCAGCTTCCAGCTTTACAGCGACAATAAATCGGTGAGTCGGCATCGGCGCCTTTGTCATTGAAGGTTGCTCTGAAAACGAGCATTGAACCTAAAGAGGGCCCCTATTAGAGGAGAATTGTCTTGCTGTTCCTTTGGGATCAGGTTTCATGTTTCTTCTTGGGAGGTAGTTAGTAGGGCCCGGGCCAGGAAAAATAGGCGACCGTTGGGCTTGTCTACGTATTTTTTTTGACTCAACGAGAACCACAGGCATGGGTGTGGAAAATCAAGTCTGTGATGGCAAAGGCATTCCCGTAAAATGGCGGAATCATGGAGATGGGAGTTGTACTACAGAGATCAGACAACCATCGGGGCAGTTTGAATCGAGACTTGACAACATGCCTTGGTTTGCCACCTTAAGACCTTAAGATCATTGCTGGACTCAGCTTGTTGAACTAAAATGGGTTTGTTTCAACACAACATGAGTTTTGCCTGTTTGCTCTGACTTGGTGCCCTTGATTGACAGGAACAACTGGACCGGCGAATTTGTGATGGGCTTTGAAGATGTCTTGGCCAATTACATTTGGTTAGAAAGACATGCTTGTTGAACAAGCTGATCCGGTTCTGTTTGACCCATCGCAAGTGAGCTAAGCTGGATTTTTCCAGCATCTGATTGTGCCTGAGGGGAGTATTTGAGCAAGGAACCCTTCTGATTCTATCCATATTCTCGGATCATGGAGGGGCCACATTGTGCGCCGTTTGGGGATTGGGAGGGTGTCAGACGAGGGCGTGCAATTCTTGAAATCCTTCTCCTTACACATGGGTATGCTTTTTGATGGTCCGGCACTATGTGGTTTTCCCTTTTCACAAAGTAAACAGTTGCAGCCGCGTTACCCTATTGCTACCCTCCCACCAACTAACATGGAAGTGCACAACCCCCCTTTCCAAGAGGAAAGTAGCTGTCTACAGGGTAGCATTGTGGGTGGCAGAAAGAGGGTTTGCTTTGGCCAAGCTCTTTCAGCAGAGGCGACCATTGGCCGGGCAGCGGGCTCTTCTGGCGCCAGATCCTGGCCGCGTCCATGGAAGGTGTCTGGCCGGGACATGTCGTTGACTTCCCACTTTGAGTGGGAAATGAATTAATTGCCCTTTTATGGAAGCTGACCGGATGGTTCTGGCAGATCTTCCTTTTGGGGAAGCCCCCTGAGTTCCTTTTTTGTTGGAAGGGGGCCACCGTGACCAAGGACCCCCGCTTGAAACTGAAGCCGCCTGGGCCTTCCAGCGCTTTACATTCTGTGGACGGACGAATTCCGTTCCGCATTGCCGAACAAAGCCTGGAAGGACGAGGAATGCCAACAATGGTTTCCCATGGGTTCAGATTGGAGCAGGATTTCGTCCATATGCGAGCATTGGGTTCTCCTTGCGGGGGTCTGGACCGGGAAGAAAGAGATTGTGTTTCTTTGATTCTTTGGGAGCCCGGGGGGGAGGGGGCGGGTACCGATTCGCATTGATTCCGAGTCTTTACCGACCCGAAGTTGAACCTCTCTGATGACAATTGGCTGCGATCTTCCTTCAGAACTGGCTGTGGCTCAAAAAAAACTGTACCAAAATAGCCCTTTGGTAAATGGAACAAAAGACCAAAACCTGCGTAATCCTAGCTCACCAATTTTGAGCCAAACTTAGTCTTGGCTTTTTGGTAGGTTTACGCCTCTTTGCCGGAGTCTTCTTATCTTCGCCCCTGCCTGCAGCCTATTGCTTCCCACTCCGACCATGGCTAAGCTTGCTTGCTGCCCACGTGTCACAGGCAGCCCTTGGGGTTCGCTTCATTTGGGTTTCCCATTATACCAACCCACAAAGGGTGCTCTCAAAAAAGCTCAACACAGACGCGGAACCTCAAAAAGCCCTTTGGCAACAGAAGCCAAAAAACAACTGGCCCTCGTGCGAGTCGGAAGCGAGCATTTCGCGAGGCATGGAGCACGCGCGACAAGGAAGCCTTCCAGAGCCTTGGATCTATGTGTGGAGAAGATCCAAGGAATACAATGTGCCGGTTGCTTGCTTGTTTTCGTTCCTTTTTGGCTCAAGTCATGACTTAACTTGCTTTTGAAGTACCCCTTATTTAGGCCTTGCTGTTAGGTGTCTTTTTGGAAGGTACCCTTCTTGTGTTGGTTTTAAAGGCTCTACCCTCTCAACGCTCAAGGTGGCGTTTGGATCCCAATCCCTTTTCCAGGGCACCTTTTTGCGGGTTTGCTTCGGACAGAAGCCACAAATTCTGTTATGGGGGCCCCCCATTTTAGAGAGTCCATGTGAATGACCAACAGAGGAGTAGCTGAATTAGACCCGAGGAGCCAACCAGCTAAATTTGAGTGTTGAGGGGGTTTAGGTGCCACAATGCCCCAATAGGGCCGTAGCTGCCGTGGCTCCTTGGGGTATTTCGGTCGGCACAAATGGCAGCGAGCTCACCTGAATTCACTGCCAGACTTCACGTTCCAACTTTTGGCTTGTTGGTTGTTCTTCCTTTCCCCTTTCAACGAGTTAAATTTTAACCTTGCGCAGGTCAGAGCCGACTGGCCCAGGTTTGGGCCAAAGAGTGAGTGCCACTGACCGCTCGCATTTTTGTCCAGGGGACACTTGAGCAAGCAGGGTTGCTCAGAGTCCAAACGACCCCCGAATCCCTGGTCCAGGGCGTGTAAGACAGACCCGGTCCGGATTTCCCAAACTGTTCATGGAACCTGTGCAAAACACCCTTCATTTTGGAGGACGCTCATTTTGTCCCTCCCCCCGCTTTGGGTTCCTTCCGTTCATTTGCTACAACTTTTAGGAGGCCACGTTTATGGGTAGCTTCCCATTTTGAGAAGCACCTTTTGGGGACCCTGTTTGAGTTATGCAAGAAAACAGGAGCAGAATCCAGGGTCTCCCCAAAATGCTTAATCATGGGTTGACTAAATATGCAACGGAGTACACTAGATTTGGGCCTCCAACACTATGTTAGGCAAAATCATGAACTGAGTCGGACACGATCTTTGGACCTACTGTGGGTGGACCAAATCCTGCACCACTTGAAACCATGGGAAACCATGGTTTCCCACGATTTCAAAGTGGTGCGAAACGGATTTCGTCCATCCAGAGCATTTGGGCCATTTTGGGCCACCAGCGAAAAACCGAGCTGAGTGAGGCGGCCAAAGCCGTGCTGGCGGACGCCTTGCAAGCTGCCACTGGCCTGGAGCCCAACCCCCGGCGCGGCTTCAGCTGCTCCCTAGGCCCGAGCCGAGCCGCGGACCCTTGTTCTAACCTCTCTACTGGAGGACCTAGCCAAACACCCGCAAAAACAGCAACAAGAGCGAGCCAGTGCCACAAGAAGCTGCAACAAAGTCGATCCACCAGACAGTCCCACCCAAGGATCCAGGGCGCTTTGGCTCCAAAGACTCAAGGTGTTTGGGTCCTCTGGCACGACAACTTCATTTTGCATTTTACTTGCGACTGAAACTCAACACATGCCACACGTGTTGTTTGCAACTGTAAAATTTGCTGACGACCACAATTCGCATATTTAGCCTGGACTTCAATTCGCGGGGCTTTGGACCACCCCCTCCGCCAGTAATTTGGGTAAAAGGGACACCCTCGAGTTGATCGGCTGAGGCTTGGAAACAGATGGGGGGATTGCCAGGCTTGAAGTTTGTCCGATGCTTAAGGGGTTGGCCCCCAGAAAGTCACCTTTTCGGTTGTGGGCCAAGGGGCTGAGGTGAAAAGGGGGTTGGACTGTGGGCCGTGAAACTTGCCGTTCCACTGCCGGAGTTGGACTGTCACTTTTTGAGGACCAGCTTTGTAAACACAAGTTCAGACATTCGAAGTTTCTTCCACACGAGCGAAGGGCGTGGGGTGACCTACCCGCCCTTTGCGACCAGCTTTTTGCGAAGGCGTGGCGGCGTTGTACCGGATCTTGGCGCTGGTATGCCTGGAGGCAGGGCTCTCCGAACATCTGAAACATCCGTTCATATGGTTTAGGGTCTTAATATGAAACATAAGAAACATAATCAGAACAGTAGTTTTTTTGTTTTGTGTTGTTGTTGTTTTTTGTTAGAGACACATATTTTCTGTGTACCCCTCTTTTTGTGGGAGGCATGCCATCATTTTCACCGGTCACGGACCTCTTGGCCATGGGGACGGAACCTCAAGGCCCACTCGCGGATGCCCCATGGATTGACGTGCTTCTGATCCATGGATAAAGGAGCCCCTCAATGAAGGTCCCTAGCAACTTTCCGAGTCTCCGGTTTGGAATTGGCCAGATGGTGGGTTAAGTCCTGCTGTTGATGGACAGAATCCTCCACCATGAAGGATGAGTGGAACCCTATAAATCTGGGACAGAACACTTATCACCTGTCACCTGGTGTGAAGGTAGTTTTGTGTGCATGAACAGTCTTGGGTGAAAGCAGATGCCACGGTTTCCTCGTTTATCTCAGTTGTTCAGTGGCACCCTTTTTCCTCATTTTTTGGTGGCAGCCCCACCAAAAATGGTCTTCCCAAAAAAGGGTTGCCAGGGTCGCTGGACAACTGAGTTATGTTTGATCATCCCCTTTGCCCGGACATTGGGCATTGTGCCATCTTTTCTTTTGCCCAATGCCCAGCTGCGCACTCGGTCGCTTCGCCTTCGCGCGATGGAATCGATCAGGCGGATGGTCCGGAGATGTTGGGTCACCAGGCAGGGGCCGGTACGTCAGACACAAGACACAGTCAGAACGGAACCAGGACACACAAACATATTGTGACTGCCCTTTTTAGGCTAGATTGTTCGCCCTTGACTAAAGCAAAATGCTTGTGCACATATATATATATATATATAATAATAATAATGATAATAAGAATAACAATACTAATAATGATAATATTAATAATAATCATAATAACAATAACAATAAGAATAATAATAAGAGTAAGAATAATACTAATAATAACAATACTAATAACAACAATAATAAGAATAATACTAATAATAATAATAGTAATAATAATAATGTTAATCATAATAACAATAGCAATAATAATAAGAGTAATAATAATACTACTACTAATAATAATAATAATTAATAGTAATAGTAATAGTAATAATAATAATAGTAATAATAATAATAACCTATTTGTACGAGTGTGCTTTCCGTTCAGCTTCCCCTCTTCAAGGCTGAGCAGAATGTTGAACAGAGCTTGGAACGTCCTTAAAGGCGTTGCTTCAACTCACAAGGAACTTTGCTCTTTTCGAGGGTGCCCTTCTCAGGTTGGCTCCAAGGGAAACCAAAGGGAGTCCAAACAATATGGGGCTCCTGATTCCTATTGTAAGACTGAGCTGATTCTTTCTGGGCACCAAAGCCCTTGCCGGCACCTACCAACGTTTTCCACTAGAAAGCCTTCCCAACAAAGTCTTCACTTCCAGACGGTTCCCGGAAGTGTGAATCCCAGCAAAACTCGGCACTTTTGACGTTTCAGGGATTCCGGGGTCTTCGAACGGATTTTATAATAACATATTTTGAGATTAAATTGGGCTTCCCTTGTAAAGGACTCCAAAGCAACGCTATCTCTACGGTCTGAATATGGTTGACAGAATGTGAGCATATGAGTGTATGTGTGTGCTTCTCTTTTTCCGACGATACCCCTTTTTGGTGGATTTATATGGAAAGCAAAGGAAGAACCATCTTTTTGGGGGAAAACAAGACGCCCCCCGTTACGGGTTTTCTGTCCGAGGCCAAGGAAATCCTCCCCTTTTCAAGCGCAGCTCGAGGCCGCTTTGCGGTTTCAGCACCTGGCCACCGTCTGGGCCCGCGGCCCCAGTTTCTGGGTCTCGACGATGGGAGGTACACTGTGAACACTCCTAGAAGTACATAGTTGCTTTTTTTTAACATTCATGGAAGCGTGATATGTATTATTCAACAAACATGGAGGCAGAGAGTCATATGAGGTTTGGAGTACGCCTTTCTTTGCGATTGCCAAGTTTTGAGGTTCGCAAAACGTGGCGAGCAGAATCAAACATGTTTGGTTTGGGGGGCAAAAGCGGTAGAAGATGGGGGGCCAATATCTCAGGCCGGATCCGCAAACCGAGAAGCCATGCAAACCCATTGGACAACCCCAGTATCGCTCAACGTACGTGACGCGCTCTGGACGTTGTGAATGCTTGCTGTAGATGATGCTTTTGTTCAATGATTCCCTTGAGGCGACCGGTCATGTCAGGTAGATATCCTGTGTTGCTGTTTACAATACCTGGTGCTTTCCACCTCCTTTTGTGTGGGTCATTGGAGCGGCTTTTCAAAGGGTCCAAGTGCCTCATCAGCCGTTGAAACCCTTCGCAAATACCGAGTACTTGGACTAACTTGGACATGGTCCCCACAAGGATGCAGTTGGGCCAGTTGAGAACGTCTTCAATCTAATTTGGCTGTGGGTCAAAACCAATGGTACCATTTTGGGGGTAGGTGCACCACCCATTTTAGTCTATATTGGTGGGGATTGGGATTTTCACTGGGGGCATGGGACTTTGACCCATGGCCATTTAGGGGATGCCCTCAAGCGAGCGGTCTTTGTAGCTATTAAAGCCCCGCCCATCGCCAAAGCCACCGCTTTGGCGCTTGAGGTGACCCACGTTTGGGAGAAGTTCGCACGGCGAGAGGCGTGCGAACTGGGCCGGTTTTTCGGCATGCGCGGGTGGTCCAAAAATGAAAAAAGACGATACTGGCGTGTATTTTTCTGGTGGACCCGTGTGGTTTTCAAAGGAACCAAAAGGAACAGGTCCCTTAACAAACACACATATACCCCCCTGTCTACTAACATGGAACCTTCCAAGACCCAGTCAGGGTCCATGTTAGATGCAAGGGTAGCCCATGATTCTTCATTTCCCCAAAGGGACGCCCAAAGGGGATGAGTATTTGTTTTACATTTTTCGGATATTTAGCCCCCAGATCAGAAACCATACTGTGGATGGACAAACTCCTGCACCAAGTAGAAATCCCTGGAATGATCTGATCCCCCTGTCAAAAACCAACGAACCATGGTTTCCAATGGTTTCAAAGTCGTGCAAATTGGATTTCGCAACCATCCACAGTATGCTTTTTGGCCTGGAGTTGGGCCACGTGCTTGGCATCTCAACGCGGAGCTCACCGAGCTGACTCCATAGGCGCGAGTTGACCCCAGGCCCAGCGCTTGGGCACGGGATTGTCTCGTTTTACAGCAGCCCTTTTACTGCAAAGGCTTGCCACAATCACTGGGGTTGCCACGTCATTTGGCCAAGGGCGCTGTGCTTGGCCAAGTGTTTGTTTTTTCTTTTCTTTTTTTGCCAGGAAGAAGTCTGGCTCCAACTTTCGGATCTTTCCAGGGGTTAAAAGGAATCCAAAAGGAAAGCCGCAGAAACCCAGGGGGCCGGTTTCCTATTTTAAGCCCCCACCATCCAACACGGAAGGGACTTCGTTCGCGTTGTTTTTTCCGCTTGAACCTGCATTTTTTCCGAGCCCCCTTCCCCTGTCTGCAAGCAAGCAATTTCAGACGCAAGCAAGCAAGCAAGAACCCCGATGCACACCCTATGCACACCCTAAACCCACACCAACCCTAAAGCAACCCCAACCCACCAGTAAGCAACCCTAAACCAACCCTCAACCGGCCTTAAAACTACCCTTACTAAACCCCTAAATCCACCCTAATTTTAATCCCGCCCTAAGCCAGCCTTAAACCCACTTAAACTAACCTCAAACCCACCCTAAACCCAGCCTAAACCCACCTAAACTCACCTAAACCAACCCTAAACCAGTGTAAACCCACCCTAACCAAACCTAAAACAGTCCTAAAACCATCCTAAACCAACCTTAGCCCCCCCCACCCCCCCCGAACCCACCCCAAACCCAAATCCTCACCCTAAACACACCCCAACACCAAACCAACCCCAAACCAACCCTAAAGCAACCCTAAACCAACGAGACACCCTTACTTCACCCCTAAACCCAGCCCTAAACCAACCTTAAACCCACGTTAAACCAACCTAAACCCCGCCCTAAACCCACCCTAAACTCAGCTAAACCAAGCCAACCCTAAACCAGCCCTACAATCATCTTAAACCAACCTTAGCCCCGTTCTGAACCCACCCTAAACCTACCTTAAACCCCCACCCCAAACCCACCACTAAGCAACCCTAAACCAACCTTAAACCAACCCCAAACTCACCCTAAACCTACCTCAAGCCACCTTAAACCCCTCCTCAAACCCACCCCAAGGGCGGAACATAATGCTTGCTGCAGGTGTATCTTGTTTTAGTCTAGGTCTCCCAGTAGTGGCCTTTTACCCTTTTTGGGGGAGGGTTCCCCCACTAAAATAGACTACAAAAAAGAATCGGGCACCCTTATTCTAACCTCTGTACTGGAGGACCTAGATGAATGTGGGAATGACCCTCTCCATGCGCTGGTAGGTCAATCCTTGGGTGGTCATTCCCATCTTCTAAGATGTTTTTTTCCACAAAAAGGGGACCCACCCATCCCCCCCCCCACCCACCCCCCTCCACTCCAAACGAGGAGGGCGGAGGCCCCGGAGAGGGCTGGGCCTGGTACGACCGCTCCTACATCGACGACTCGGCGTGGCCCATCGGCCTCCGCGCCCAGAAGCCCAGAGATTCGACTCGCTGGCAGAAAAATCGCCCGGCCCCACGTGGGGAGTCCCCCAAAAAAACGAGGTTTTGCAGGAGTGCCCTTCTCCCCCGTTTCTTTTTTTGGGGGAGGATTCCCCTAAAAAGACTACAGAAAAAGAGTACCCTTATTCGAAGCTCTCTACTGGAGGGCCTAGATAAGGAATTTTGGTTGGGGAAGTTGCGGATAAACCTGTTTGTAGCTGCAACATGTGCAGATAAGAACATTTGTAGTTGCAGAAGTTGCAGATAGTCCTTTTTTGAGGTCAGTTTGCTTAGTAGACATACATGGCAGTTGTCAATTCCGGCTTGGTTCCAACGATTTGCAAGTGCCATCTACTTGTCCAGAAGGACACCTTGCGGGGCCGAGGCTTAAGCTCAAAAGCGGAGCCAAAGGATCCAACACGAGCGATCTCAGCATGATGCAGGTTCCCTACTTCCCTTTTTCCGGATTATAGGGATTTGCACAGCTTTTGGTTTCGGCAGTATGGCCGAAGCGTGTTGTTTCTCCTCGAAACACTCTCCCCAAAACAAAACGGCTCTTGCAGGCTCAATTTAGGCACTTTGGCCTTTAGTCCCGAACACTCAAATAGATATTTGGATCTAGCGTAGCCAAACTTGGCTCTTTGATTCGACTTTTCTTCCTCACAGCTTCTGGCGATGTGGTTGTTCCTTTCATTTTTTGTGATTTCTTGGGATGCAAATGAAATTGGTTTGCGACCCGGCTTCAGCCATCGCAAGGTTCCGATCGTAGGGCTCTCGTATTTCAGGCTGATGAGCTAATTCATTCACCCCAAAAACGGCTGCCTTTTGGCAACTTGGGGCGAGAACCAAGGGCCTGCCTGAAAATGTTAGAACACAAACCTTCCTTCCTTTTCCAAACAACACGGAACACAGAAACAGATCCTCTTTCGGTCATGAAACCACACCACACAAGCATTTTGGGAGGCTCGCCCAACCATTCGCCCCACCTTCTTTCCAGAGCCGGGTTGACGTCTTCATTCGCGCTCCGTTCGCGTGGAAATGGAATGAGAAAACAGGGTGTGAGCTTAGGCTGTGAAGCATGGAAAATACAGAGAGGACCTGTATAGTGATTGATACATCAGTCAGCATACCCAAAATAGGTATTGGCACACATTTGGAGATCCTCGATTCGGGTTCCTGCAAGCAAACAATTGAATCGCCTGGATGTCTCCGATTTGGGAATAGCAGTTCGGGCAGATGAGACACAATCCACACTCGGCACCGGCTAGTAAAGGATAGTCCCGTCTATAGGTAGGTGCAGATATCCGCCCTTTCACATGGTTAAAACAACAATTTTGACACCAGGTGTTAATTGTGACTCAACTGCAGAAACTTAGCCCCCCTCCCAATCTAGGTTTGTTTGAGGGATCTTCAAAGTGGGTGATTTCCCTGTGCAAAACCACAAGAAGGGCACCCTCAAAGACACGAAAGACATCCCCTTGGCCCAGCTGAGGAGCTGAACGTGGAGATGCACGCAGTGCAGACCGCGCTGGCGAAAGCTGGCCTGCCAAAGACGCAGCCAGGGGCCAAAGCGAACCGGGTTCCCTGTGTAAACTTAGGGGCCGCC
>CAUJNA010003699.1:330746-358246 GCA_963377175.1 Effrenium voratum | reverse complement strand
CCCTCACAGTTGGACCTCTTTTTAGACAGGAACCATGACTCCCTACAGCAGGGGTGCGCGACAATGGAAACAGGACCGCCCAAATACCAATCGTTTCTCTTGTGCTGGTTTCTTGGCTGAGAACATGAAGGCCACGCCAAAGGCATTTGGATTTTGGATTTCGTCCGGTGACTTTTGGCGACGAGCTGGAGGCATCTAAAGATCTGAAAAAAGTTGACCATGGCTTGGCTGCCTGGGCCACAATTTCGAGGATTTTCAGCCCTTTCCTCTTTTGTTTGGTGGGCTCCTCAATCAAAATGGGATCAACTCGTTTAGGGGTTCCTTTTCCGCTGGTTGCAACTGGGTTCCACTTTCTGTGGGCCCTCGCAACAGCGCCCGCCTTTGTCTCCCGCTGCGCTTGGTATGCTTGTTTTTGATCAACAAACGAAGACCATGTGTGCCTCGCTGAAGTCTGTCAAACAGCAAAACCCCACCCTCCCCACCCCCTACCTGGGAGAGGGGCGGGCTTCAGCCTGAGGCGGCCAGAGATCCATCATGGCCGCTTGAGCTGAAGCTTCGATTCGAGGAACCTGTCTCCGATCCACTTGGCTTTGGTGCGATATGGGTATGGGTACCAGAAACACCTCAGGTTTTGGTCCATGTTTCCATGTACCAAAGTTCCATTTGTTGTACCTATTCTTGTTTGACCCAGAGCCAGGGGTATCCTGTAAAACAAGTCAGGGACATATATGACTTTCGGTGTGCCCCCGGTTTTTATGGGCCAAGGAGAAGGGTAGCGTACGGACTCGAAACGGTAGGCAGACCCCGCAACACAACATGGATTTTGCAGTTTGCTTCCCTGAAGATCAACTTGCAAAAGGGTCAAAAAAACATACACAATTCCATGTTATCTCCCATATCACATGCACAAGCTGGAGCCCGGCAACGCGATTGAAGATTGACCTGCCCCAAGATTTGTTCCATATCGTGAGGATGATACAAAGAGCCCAAACACGCGCCATTTGAGGAGTGTTATTGTTGGACCACCTTTTGATTGCGTTTGCAGGAGATTAGGAGAGTTGGGTCCGCCATTGTCGCTGTCCGGCTCCAACTTGTGGTCACAGGGCAATCCCGCCAGAACTCGGAGGCTTTCTCCACCCGGACTGGGGTTGGTCCAGCGATGGTCTGTAGGTTTGGGCTTGTTGGAAGCTTCCATGCTCCTCCGGGCTGGGATGAGATGACGGAGATGCTGATGCCTTGGTAGTGGAAATCACAGGACTTTCTTTCCTTCTGGGGTCTTTTCCAGGGGAGCTAGGCACTCTCTAATTGGGGGACTTCTGCTTGAGACATGGGCTCGGATTTGCTAACATGATTTCCACTACCCCAAACAAAGGAAACAGGGTATACTATGGTACTTTGCCCAGGTCCCGGTAGCTGAGGGGTTTTGGTGTAAACCCATCTTGCTAGGGGCGGACTTCCCCATCAACTATCCTTTCCAGAAAGTCGCCCCAAAAAACGTGAGGCGACTGCTTTTTGAACAGAAAGTGATCGTTGGAAAGACTGGGGTCACTATTTTGCCTCCTGAAAGAATGGACATGGAATCAACCGTTCGAATGAGTGGTTGTAAATAAGATCATTCCGGTTAAATGAGAGAGATCTCGGCAAGTTGTGACCTCCAAAACTCAGCGCCCACAACTGATTCCCATTGGCCATTTGAGTGGGGTTCTACCACTTTGTGTCGGACAGGTTGTAAGGCCTCTATAGACCTTTCTAGCCAAGTTGGCGCAACCGAAAGTCGATGTATTCTGGGTTTTGGGCACGGCTCAGTCGACCAGTTTCACCGGTGCGTTGCTTTAGAAAGGGGGGGCCCTTGGTTGGTGGAAAGTGTCGGATTCACCCAAAAGCAGGGACCCAACAAGGCTTTCCAAGTAGGCGGTCTCTTATCGCCCAGGTCTTGGGGGGATGGGTGGTGAATGCCAGCTTTAGCCCGACAGGGGATCCAGATATCCAGGGAACCAAAGTGTTTTACCAAGTTCATGATCACAGCTCCTATGGAAGCACTAGGGAGCGCAGCGGCGCAGCGCATGGCCGTGGCTTAGCCGAGTGGAACTTTGCTCCCCGCCCGAGGCTTTAGAGATAGCAAGATGTCCATCGGCATTGCGAGCCTTTGTGTGAAGCTCAGAGATTTGGTTTTGACGACCTTGGGTGGTGCGCGTGTTTTGTTGGAAAATGGTATGTATAGACAATCTTGCCTTTACCCAGACTCCCAGTGGCGCACTCTGTTTTCCTTGTTTTGGAGAAGGTTTCCCTTTAAAATCAGTAACTAGACCAACAAGGCTTGCCCTTTCCCCTGGCAACGAGTGAATGAGATTGGGTGCACGCATTGTTGCTGATGTTGCCGTATCCTCCTCCGTGTCTTTCTCCGGCATGCACACTTGCATGCTAGCACTGGAGCTACAGAACCGTAGGAGCAGGGCCCAAACCCCCCTTTCCCATTTTGGTAGGTCATTCTACCTGGTTTCATATGCGTTATAGTAGTCCCTATATATATATATAGCACGTGTATAGCAATACTGAAGAGCCAGGAGTCGATCAGTTTTGAGCGCCTCCCACATTGGACATTGAGATCCATTCGCAACCTCCCAAAAGGCATACGGGCTTATCGGGCGATTGTCTCAGACGGAACAAGCGAGAGCCAGAAAATAATCATTCCTGTTTTTGTTGCCATCTTCCCGGGCTCAAATGGACCTCACGTGAACGATGTTGCACATCATCATCCACTGTTTCACGATTCCCGGAAAACATGTGACATGCACTGAGATTGCAATACGGCGGAAGCCAAAAGGATGCGAACCAGTTCTGGGTGCAAAGAAAAAACACGAGCTTGTGATAATCCGGTGGTTAAGCAAAAAAGCTCGCCAGTGAAGGTCTCTTGCATATGGATTCATTGTTTATTGTTGAACAAAAGGGATCGCCCCTCCAAGAAAAGAGAGGAACAAAAACAGCAAAAACATGTCAACCTCAAAAATAATCAACCCCTGAAAGGGTCCCAGCATTTCATCAGAGTGACTGGGCGTCCAAACGCCGCTTCCCCAGTCGAATCCAATGAATCCAAGCCATCAATTCGGGCGGAGTCGGGCGGAAACTTCTCATTTTGGCGGGTCCACAATCTTGGTGGGTCTCATATGTATTATTTGTTATTGGTGACACGGCTTCTTGGAGCCCGCGCGCAGGCCAGCAAGAAACCATCGCAACCTTTTGACTAGTTCGAGACACTCAAAAAAAACCAAAAGCCATTGGGACCTTTCGGACCACGCTAACTGAACCTGGGGGAGGGGGGGGAGGGGGGTGGGGGGGGGAATGGTTACGTTCGTGGTCACAGCGAGGGCCCAAGAGCGTATAGTAGAGCTAGATGGCCGAAAAAGCGCCATGCGCCCGCAGGTCGGTGGGATCCTTTTCAAAAGATAGTGCCAGCGCAGAATGATCGCTTTCTTATCGTTTTGTCTTCGGTTCCTCCCGAACACACTTTCTTGTCCCTGGTGATCGTTTTTGCAACACCCCGTCTTGATAATTCCACACGCAGGCCATACGAAACAGCGGTGTTACACCGGGCTCCAAGAAGCCGTGTTACCTTGTTATTGGACCCACAGAATCAAAGAGTTCTGGGGGCCAAGGAAACCACTCATCTTTGCCGTGGGTCCACCATTTTCAGTAACACCTCTGAGCTGTGCAAGCGACCGGATCGAGGCGCCTACCCGCCTGACAATCCTTTGCCCCGGTACGCTGCCTCCAACCACCGCGCCTATGCGGCGCGGCACGGGTATCGCGGCCTGGACAGATTCGAATGGTCGGCTTGTAGGCTTTGTAGGATTTGTAGGGGCAAACGGAAACCGCAAGGGGAACCCTCCGTTTGGGGTTACCCTGTGTAATTGACCTTGTGCTTGAGTATTTGAGTATTTTTGGTGTGGTTGCTGGGGTATGTCGGCACATGGGGATGCTTGAGCCATTCGATACTAGACGTGTGGGAAATGGTAGAGATGCGCCGATGGGAAACGGAGCTTATGCGCCTGCAACACACCTCAATCCGTACACACCTGGCTATGAATATCAATAGGAACCACCTCAAAAGTGGTTGGTGGACCAGGGAAACCGTGAACCCCCTCCTGGATGTCCACCAAAGGGTCCCTCATTAAAGTCATGCCCAGCAGATGCACGTGCACTATCTTTCAATCCAGTTTAAACGCATCCGGTGCGTAGCATCGGTCCGATAACATTCGCCCCAAAGGTGCGAGAGTTCGGGCAATTGGAGTGGGCAGTTTGTGAGCTCAAGCCGCTTTGGGAGTTCCAACAAACCTTCCGAAGGGTCCAGTCAGGTTAGAGGAAGGGCTGAACTTGCCAAAATCAGTCTTCGCACACCAAGGTGGGGCGGGTAATGGGTGAAGCTTCTCGCTTCCGTGTTGGGACTCAATACTTTTTGGGAAGACCGGAAGACCATTTTAGTGGCAAACAACACTTCTGACGTTTAGTTGCGGTTGTTCAAAAAACAATACTGTACTCCTTAAACTTCTTGCAGTGTTGTCCTTGAGCGGCCAACAACATGTCTCAGCTTTGGTGGTTGCCAATCCTTTGAAGTTGAGGCACCAAACAAGTTGCGAGTTCTTCGGGATTCGCTTCAGATGTCCTCATGGCTTGGGCCTCTCTTTTTTTCCGCGCGGTTGAGCTGTCCGTTCAAGCTCTCTTTGCGCTTGTGGTTTTGATGTGGTCCTGGGGTCAAAGAATGTTTCGGAGGTTGGGCGTCAAGAGTCTAGGCTTCAGCTTTTGGTTCAAGCACGGCATCCAAGACGAGACCACAAGCGAGCAGAGGCCCGCGATTGAAATTTCACGAGGCCCGCAAAGAACGAAGCTCCTGGAGTGGAGAGGCCTCGTTATTTGGTGGGTTGGCAGATCTTGGAGTAAGTTCTTGGCCTTTGGCCCAATAGTCACATTGATGTCCCAGCTTGACAACCTGGCTGGTCTATGGTGTGACCCCAAAGGTGCCCTTAGACTTTCTGTAGACAAAAGTTGTTCCAAGAATCCTAGAAGAGGAGATTGACTTGCTCAGGAAGGGGGTTGGAACAGCCCAGGTTATATAATTCCTCTTTGGGAAGATGAATCGATGTTCCTTTGGGACCCAAGAAGCGAGAAACTGGACATTTGGGCCAAAGTCCAGATCAAGCCTGAAAACACTGCAGTCCTGGCCCTTGCACAAGGTCGGCTGACCTCAAATGATTGCTACATTCCTTGGGAAATTGTAGCAGCCTCACTGACCGAGGGCAATGTTCACCAGCCGGTGCTTGTATTGGCATTGACCCCAATTGGGGTAGGGAAACCAAAAAGAATGCCACCATGTCGGGGGAACCTAGAAAGACACCTCCCCCCCATTTCCTGCAGGTAAGCCTTAATTGGTGGTTGTTTGAATCCCTGGTTCCAGAAGGTAAATAAAGGAGTCAGGACATATGATTTTCTTTGTGTCCCCTTTACCAGTTTCTTGTTGGTGCTCAGCAGGGAATGAGGGAATGCCCCCTAGAAACATTCCCTCTGGTTTCCTTGCCATTCCCCAGAAACATACCATTTCCTACCCACCAAAAAACAAATCAAACAAGAACAAGAAAAAAAGAAGAAACAAACAGACACAAAGGAACAAATGACACACACACACACACGCACATCCAATGAGAAAAATGACCAAAAAACGGGATGCCCCTATACCCAAAAACCAAAACAACCCAAGCAAAATGACCAAACACGGGTTGCCCTTTTGCAAACAAAGTGAAACAAAACCGACCGATTCCTGGCCCGTGATCCCAGGCTATCGCCTGGAGCTGACGCAGCTGGCGCCGGAGCGCCCGGCGGCCTGGGGCAAGGTGAAGCACATGCAGCGGGTGCTCGAGGTCCGGGTCTCAAAGCTCGGACGAAAGGGTTCAGGCATTGTGATCTGAGCGCTGGACCCAGGGTCTGTCGCGCTTTGGATCTTTGTGGACCCCATGCGAGTCTTCCGAGTTTTTTTTTTTTTTTTTTTTTTTTTTTAATGTAGGGAATAGAAGCGGTCAGACAAGCTGAAGTCATGTTTGGGAGTCATGACCATGGCCACGTACCTTTTTCTCGCTGCCTGCAGGGAAGGGTGTCGGCAACCTAGGACAAAGGGTGTCACTCGCGACAGGAGCCTGGGGTGGACTGGTGGCTGTGGTTCGACTGCGACACCTTCTTCATGAACATGAGCGCGCCCTGGCGAAAAACAAGATCCGAGGCTCACAATGCAGCGCCCCAGACACGTGGGGTTGCGTAGTCCTTTTGTGAGCTGCTTTTTTGGAGTGCCCAGAATCAACTAACTCAAGCCACAAACAAGTGAGCTCATTTTTCCCCCACTACGGAAATGAGTTGGACTGCTGCAGGCAGATTCATTTTTGGTTTCAACGCAAAACATCCCAGTAGCAGCCCCCCCACAAAGGACACTATGGAACAAGAGACCCCTCTCAGCTAACCAAAGTCGGAATTCACCGTTTGACAATCTATGATTTGTCTCAGTCAGTCCCAACATACTGACCATTCACACCCATTTGATGCTGTTCAATCACATCTAAGCCCTAATTTCACGTGTATGAGTGTTCCTGTCTGTACGTCGCTTTTTGAGAAGTGATTCTTCAGATCTTACGGCTGGACGCTGTCCCGTGTTTGGCTGACCTTCAGGTGACTTTGGATTCACTGCTCTGCCGCTACGCGGGGGACACGAACTGCCAGCTGGATGATGTTCATATGCTTGCCGCAGAGGCTGCCACGTTGCTCGTCGGCTTGCTCGTCGGGCGTCGCGTTGCTTCGGAGGATCAAAGGGAGGAGCTGCCGCGTTGCTCCGAAACGAATGATCAAACCAGGCTGGAGAATTGGCTTTGGAGTCCTTTTCTTTTGCCATCCATCTTTTCTTGAAACACTTCTATCCGTTTTAGTCTTTGGAGCAAGCCGGAAGGCAAAATAAATCTGATGGCCTTTGACAGGGTGTCTGCACGCGTGTCTGAATTTTGGGGAATATTTGTAGCCCCATGTAGAGAATGTCCACCAAAGCGTCCCCGAACAAACATCACACGCATGCGTCTTCAATCCGATGTTCCGCTGTGGGAATCCTTTATTGATGTAGTGTGTGTGTATATATATATATAAATATGTGTCTGCACTAGAATCAAACCACGATGTTTGCCTATGGTTCTGACTATGTCATGTTTACTTCCAGGAGTTTACAAGGTGGTTTTCACAAATTGGTTGTACATTGGTACCTACTGTTGGAGTAACGTCAGGCGTGAAAGGATAGGTGGAACCCTGATTACTTACCCAGTTTTAGTGCGGGTTGAAAGGGGCCAATCCCGCCCAACAAAAGGAACTTCAACGACACCCCGGCTGGGCATCCCGCTTAACCCCCCTCAAAAGATTCAAGAAGACATGCCATTGATGCACACAACAACAAGCAAGGTACCAAAATCAGGAACAATGAAGACCATCACAGGGGGAAACATTGCCCAACATGGGAAGAATGGGAAACAATTGCGAAACACTTCCGGCAAACATGGGTTGAGATCGTGGAAAAAAGGGACTGTCCGACCGAACCCTTCGTTTTTTTGCGAGGACGCGGCGATGCTCAACACCGGCGCTTTTCTGCTGCGGAGCAGTGACTGGAGCCGAGGCTTCCTGCAACGCGTCTGGGGCGCCGAGGAGAATGGACGAGCTTCGTTCGGCGACGACCGGCGGCCCCAAGAAGTGTTTGGATCTTTTCTGAGGGCGTCCTCACCTAATTTATATCTTTTTGTATTAGGGGCATGGAAGGCATATTTTTCCATGTTTGATGTTTTTGTTTTGCCCGATTTTTAGGTAAGCGAGGGTGCCGCATGGCTGCGCTTTTGAGGCTTTGCGAATCTACCTTCAACTCTGTGCTTGCTTCTTTGGGTCGTGCGTGCGTGCATGCGTGCGGCGTGTGTGTGTGTCTGGTGTGTTGGTGTGTGTGTGTGTGTGCTTGTGCAAGAGTGGCAAAACGCTAGGTAGTTGTTGAATTGCTCCACGCACGTTTTGCCACCCACTTTCGCTTGTGCCTTTGCTTCTCCCTGGGCAGGCAAAAATCTGTGTCCGCCACTTTCGTCCAGCCAAAGAGCAATGAATTTGCTGCAAATGTTCCTTCCTTTTGGGAAAGCAACCATAATTGTGAGCTAAGTTGCATGTGTTTCAGTGCGTTGCTGCTTAGGCCCCCCCCCCAACTACTTCTGACGCCTTCCCCCGTGACAAGACTTGAGACTCTTGGTTCATGTGTTGTCGTTTGTTGCTTTTCAAGTCCCCCTAAACCATCGGCGTATTACCACGTGCTTTAAAGGAGTTGAGACTCCACAGCTCATGTTGTTTTAGTTGTTCGCTTGTTTGGCGCTGTTCATGTTTAGTGGAAGCCGCAAACAAGCTTTTGTTCTAGATTCTACATGTTCTACCAGGGGTTGGGGCGATTAGTCTACGAGCGATTTGAGAAAGGGGGGGGGGTTTTCGTAGAGGGACAACCCAATTGAACCAGGGTTGCAAGCTGCTAAGGGATAGACCAAGACACGGTCAATAGAAGGGCCTCAGTAATTAGAATTGGGTTGCGGTGTACCTTATTAGTTTCTTAGTCGTAGGACAATCATTTGTATGATTGGTACAAGTCGTAAACGGCGTCCTTTGGTTTCCTGGGACAACATCATGCTACCCTTGTGCTGATCACGTCGAATGGGAGCAACCAGGCCACAAACACATTAATGTTAGCTTGGATTTCGTGATAAACTTTATATACCTTAGACCCTCTTAACCCCCTTTATGTACCTGTCATATACGCTTCTATACCTTTCATCGAACCCTTGTATATACCCTTCATATACCTTCCGTATACTCTTTGAATGCCCTTGAATACCCTTTATTTACCTTTCATACACCCTTTGTATACCCTTCACATACCCGGTGCGTGTATCCCCTGCATGTGCCTTTTGTCATGTACAAGTTACAACTATGAAGGGGTTCTAGCTCAACTCCACCAAGTTTACCCGAAAGCACAACAGTGCGAACATAGTTCATATGTATGCCTAAACCAAGAAGTGTTAGGGAGAACATTGTTGCACACGCTTTGTTGGCTTCACTTTCTATGCTGAACGGTATTCTTCTTGTTATTTTTCTTGCCACAAAAGTCTGCCGAATGGTGAGCTTCCGTTTTAGGGTTGGATAGCTTTTGAATGGAAAGCAAACGGAAGCCAACCCGAAGAGGTCCCTAATTTTGAGAAACATCCATTCAGGAGAAAGCAGATGTACAGTTCTCCCAAGTTGGTTTAGTGATCCCCTTACCCACACAAGTTGCGCCATCGGCCCTCCGGTTTGCCAGCGCGCAGCGTGCGGATTTGTTGGTCCGGCCAGGACTCGGTGTGGATTTCGCATCCATGGTGGCTCGGCTTTTTTGGTGAGTGTGACAAAATAGGGGGATCCAAAAGTGGATTGTCCTTTTGATTTCTCTGCCAAAGGGTACGCTCCACAAAACACACCATGCCAACATTTGACTACTCTGGAAGACAGCTCCCTCAACATGGGGGCACAATTTGAACCACCCCGGACGCGCAGGGTCCCCCAGATTTATCCCAAATTAGCAGAAACATAGATAATCAGCTACAGGAAATTCGTTAGCACGTGTGCCATGTAGTGTACACACGGGGCTTTGGTGAACCTGTATATTTTTCGGTCGTTGGCTTCTTAGCCACTCAGGGACTTGTCGGGGGCGCTTTTTTGAAAGGAGCAAGGCTGCGATAAGCTCCGTCACAAGTCAACACTTAAAAACATGTTCCTTGGAGCCTCGGTGTTCCGAGAAGGGCCAAGGGACCGGCGAGAGTGCAGGAACCAACGTGCTTTGGGCTGGCGGAAGGAAACAGATATTGTATGCGAGCTCACTATGATATAGGTTGCTTGTGATTTGGCAATCGTATTTCAGGAGTTGGCTTTATGTAAACGTTATTTTATGATTTGCACATGGTTGTGGAAAATAGGCACCCACAACACGCACACGCAATACAACCAACACCACACACACACACACACACCAAGCACACCATACACCTCCACACCGACCCCCACACACACGGCGGCGGTCCCAACCATTGGAGTCCCAACTGTGAACTCGCATCGTAGCCCCAGAGCCACAACTGTGGCCCCAACTGCGGCCCCCAATGATAGCCTCGGCTGGGTCCCAAAGCCCCAACTCGAACCCGTAACTGTAGTCTCAACTGTGGCCCAAAGTGAGTTCCAATTGTGACGCACGCGTGCGCACATGCGCACGCGCACGCACGGACGCACGCTCACACGTGCACACGCGCGCACGTGCCAACGCGCACACGCTGACACGCTCCCGCACACGCTGACACGCTCGCGCACACGCTGACACGCAGGCACACACACACACACGCACACATGCACTCACGCAAACACGCACACCCATGCACACTCTCAGCCCACACACACACGCATACATATCTATATACATATGCTACCCCCCCTTGAAATACTCAGGTTTTCGTCCAGAACTCAAGTTTTTGGCGAGACTGGGGGGACTGTACACTGAGCTCACAGGACGTGCAACTCCATGCAAAGTCACACCCAGCAGAAGTTAATCTCAACGTTCAAAAGGAGCTAAAAGGAGCTCCTAGTTAAACAGCTCGAACGCGAAGTGCGCTTAAAGTCACGCTGGAGTCTGCGAAGTGCACTTTGGCAGCCCCAGCTCAGAAAGCACAATTTTCAGCGCAAGAGTAGTGCGCGAAGCATGCTTTAGCAGCTTCATCGTGCCTGCAACAGCTGTTTAGTTTGATATGTCTATTTTACAAGGAAACTCGGCAACTCATCCTCTTGGGAAGGGAACTCAACCCTACTTGCAACTGACAGCAAAATCAAACAAAAAAGTGCTCCATGTCCGTGCGCAGTTGCATTTACATGTTCGTTCGCGTTTTGTACATAATTCCGCACACATTCTAGCTAAGTGTGTGTTTAATTCAAGCTTGCAAAGCAGCTATCTCAGTTGTGCGTTACTTGTCCAATACGACTCAACCACTGTCAAGAACAACTATGGAAATCAAGTACAGGAAGAACATGAAAATTAAAATGATTTCGAGGTCAAGCCAAATTCAACTTTAATGAGCCGGTTGCAGATGTTTGTGCGTTTCAAATGTCAATTGGAGAACACAGCTATTGTCATGGCCAATTAAAGCTGCAACCAAGAGAAAATTCATAAGGGGTATTGTCCTTATTTGACTCCATGTGGTTTTACCCAAGCAAGAACTGAGCCAAATCAATAAGAGAAAAGTGTTTGCAAACAGTGTTTGCAAACAGATCTTATTCTTGGCATAGAATGCTGTAAAACGCGGTGTTTTCAGCATTCGCTCAGATAATGTTGCCCTGGATCGAAGGCAACCTATTCAAGATTCCACAGACATCGTTTTAGAACATCCTCAATCCTGGCCCCCCAAAAAGCTTGACAGTTTTCCAGACTCTTTAAGGTTTTCCCACCTGCATTGCAGATTGAAGATCTTCAGATGTTGTTTTTGAGAATCGTCCAAGTCCCACAAAAGCTGTAAAGTTTTCAAAACACATGTTTCCCTCATTGGCAAAATGAAGGCGGTGCACATCCGCAGTTTGACTCCTGGAACGTGCTCTGCTTGTCCGCCTTGTGAGATTCCATACTTGGGCAGTCCAGGATCTGCATTGAGGATTGAAGGTTCTTTGACAACTCTTGATGGGATTCTTCAATTATGTACTTAGGGCAATCCAAGATGTGCTAGCACATCCTGGATTGAAGATTGAGGATTGAAGATTCTCAGGCCACTTTTCTGGAAATCTTCAAATCCATACGTAGGTCAAACTGATACTGTATGTGCTAGCACATCCTGGATTCCCCTAAGTATAGATTTGAAGAATCTCAGCAAGAGTTGTCAGATAATCTTCAATCTTCAATCTTCAATCCAGGATATGTTAGCACATCCTGGGTTGCACTAAGTACCGATGCTATGATTTACGTCTAAAAAGAGGGCATTTTGAGGGCATTTTTTGAACATCAGTTTTTTTTAAAGCTGAAAAATGCATTTCACATGCATGTTTACCGCAGAGTATTCCAGGGGGGGTACCAAATATATGTTTGTTTCTACCTGTTGGGTGAATGACAAGCCACTTTAGCTTCGAGTTGGTCGGTACAACCTCAAGCACCATGCCAAATCCCGGGTCAATCGAAGACCTGGTTGGACTATCTGCATGAATTACGCAATTCACCTAATCGGAATTCGGGAATACCTTTGTAAGGGATCACTATGGATGATCAGGTTTTAACCCTACTTCGATATTTTTGGGCAAACAAAGGAGTGTCAGCCAAGTCGTGGCAGATTCCTCTTGGTCGGATCTGTTCAAACAAAACGACCACTCAGTTCATCCAAAACTGGAGGGGTCGTGTTTCTCGAGGGGCACGGCTGGTTGGGAAATAACCTCAAGGGAAACCCTGGCTCGTGATTGGCGGCCAAAATCAACGGCAATTTTGAGGGTGCCTTACTCAAATTTTGACCCAGGTGGGAGAACGCAGCGATCATTTGGGACCTCCTGCGCACGACCTCTGAGCGGGCACGCCACGGCAACAACTTCGAGGTCTATCCCAAGGAGGCGCCCAATTCGTTCCCAGAAGCTGCGAGCCGGTATTTTGGCCCTTCTGGGGCTCTGAATACGGTTTTGCCCTTGGGCTACGTTTCAAATCAAGCCTGGGCGTTCTCAAGCACTCCTTGCGCTTTCAACATACGAAAATAGACTACAGAAAAAAAAATCGGGCACCCTTATTCTAACCTCTCTACTGGAGGTCCTAGTCTTTCAACATGGGTGTTTCAACCACAATGCCGGTTCAGATGACTCGCGTGCCGCTTTGGGCCAGTCTTGCCAGCGCCTCATTTGATTTGACCAAGGGACCCATCAGCTTCCGCTTGCAACATGTGGGCGAAGGCGCCCTGACGACTTCGGGGGAAAAGTTGAACAAGGTCAACTGGTCTTGGATGTACAAGCTTCAAGGAAGTAACTGTATAGAGCCAGTTTACCTCGAGCTGCCCTTGGATCCTGGAAATCTGAATGCACTCATGACCACCTTGCGTTCTTGTATTTGAGCAATTTGGGCTCTTCAGGACTGGCTGAATCAACGGGCTATCCGCTTTGAAGACTTGAATTTGAGACATTGCTACGTATCAAGTGGAACAGCCAAGTTTGCCCTTTGTGGTTCGGAGACACGATAAATGGGACCTGCGAACCGCTCCCCCCCCTCCCTTTTTCCATTCTGTGGTTGGATGAATGCGACCTGCTCCCCCACCACTTTCCCCTTTGGTGGTGCAAAGACTCGGCAAATGGAATAACTTCCCGCCCAATACCCCCAACCCCCCCTCCTCACGGTTCGAAGACATAAAAAAGACGCGCTCCGCGAACTCCCCCCGCAACACCCCTTCCCCTCAAGACAGAGGGGCCCAACATCAATGGGTGTTTCCCTTTCAGTTCCACTTTAAAGGAGCAGAAACAAGGCTATGGCAAAACTTCGATCACTATGAGAGTTAGTCTGTCCGTGTGGGAGGGACTCAGGAGACAACGCCCGACGAACACCGTCGCAAAGTTCCTCGTGTTCTTTTGGGGGAAACACACCAATTTGACCGTGGCTCATATTGCTACCATCTTTTTTTTGCGTTTGACAGGTGCGGATCCTGCCACAGTTCGAGCTGAACTCCTACCACCCTGCCACCGCTCAGTTTGAGCCTCAATGAGGACAAGAACAGCACTGGTTGGCCGGGTAAAGCCAAGGGTTAGCCTAGGGTCAGCCTATAAAAGGGAAAGCGCGATGATGATTGTTTTTTGTTTTTGTTTCAAAGAACAGCAAATACATTTATTTTAATCGGGGTTGGCCCAACCTTGCGTGAAGCAGGTAGGGGATCAAGCAGACCTGGAAGTTGACAATATCCTCAAAGCAAGGGACATCACCCCCATATTTTGGGGCATCCAATTTTTGAAGGGTCTGGGTCGAGATAGGCTCACCTCGGATACAGGGAGCAACCCGGTCTACCACGTTATGGATGCTGACGGCCCAGACCGGATTCTCTTTGTGTCAACCTGCAGGTTGGCGTCTCCAAATATATTTTATGTGAAACGCGGTTGACTCATTGACCGAGTCCGAAAATCACGGAGCTGTTTTGTCCCAAAAAATGTGGTGGTTGCCAAGGTTCCTACGTGCGAGAGAAGGGCGGGAACTGGTTTTCTGACGGCCTTAGGTCAGGTCCCAGGTCAGATTCGGCCGAAATTTCAGGTTCCCAGCCCTGGTTCCCTTTTGCTAGTTCTATTCTCCAACCGCAGGCTGCATGTGCACCGCTAGCCTTTGCTTCATGGATTCGGGCTTGTCCGGTGCGGCCAATCGGTCCAGCTGCAATCCAGCAGCTGTTCATGTGTCCTTCTATCCTTGACCAATAGTCCAGAAGGCTTCGCCTAAGGGTATGACCAAAATCGATACCCATCATCAACCTGCAAACCCAAAGGGATTCACCCAAAATCGAAAATAGGAACCCAGGATTGACTGAACTTGTTGATTGATGCGGGTGTTTCCCATTTAAGCCGATCCTTCACTTGTGTTGGAGAAGCACCCTGAAAAAAAAACTGACTTGTTGATAAACACTTCAAGATCAGCCCAGCCCGGGTTTGCCGTTCCAAATTGGTGGGTCTCATGAAATAGCTTGGGGTCAAAACCCTGTAATTGTGGTGAACATCAAAATAGGTGGTACATGGGTGTTCATCCGCCCCAAAATGGAGAAAGGCATAGGTTACCCATGGAATGAGTCGGTTCATGCTCCAGGTCGTTGCACGACGCCTGGCAGCCGGGCAAGTTTGTGCTGGCCTTCAACGGGGTGCTGTCCAACACCAGCCCGGGAGCCCGGGCCGCGTCAGGTGGGGAAAAGAGCCACGGGGTAAACACGAATGGGTGAAGGCGGGGGCGAAGTGAAGGATGGCCGGGGAAAGAAAACGACAGGAGGTATCTTGTGAAGTCTTTGTTTATATATTTGCCCAGGTGAGTGAAAGTGACGTGCCCCGACATGCACGCCCGGGTCACCAGTTGGACTCCTTGGAATGGTTGCCACTGGGTCCCAAGTTTTGGCATGGTCGTCACTGTTATCAGCTAGGCATGAGAGGAGTAGCGTTTGCTGCTGCTGCTTCTGCTGCTGCTGCTGCTTCTGCTGCTTTGTCAATTTGCGCAGGTTCTTGAATCATGGTTTTCTTTTGCGAACGCTTAGTTTGCTCCAATTGGGCGAAAGCAATGCCGTGTTCCTGCAGTGCGACCTGCGGCGTGCTTCCCAGACTTCGTCAGTAGGAAAAAGGATCGCATGTGCCAAATGTTCTTGTGTCTTGGTTACGAATCCCGTTATGTAGGTGATGCTTCCCGTTGTGCAACCCCACAAGGGGGGCAACCCTGCTAAGCAACTGTGTTACGGTCAACATATCCTACTTGAGGCTGGTAAGGTTGGGCATGATCCTAGCCTGATACCCGCCAAAGCTTGGCGGGCTTTCCTCCTGAGTTTCTTGCTGGTTTCTTAGGCAGTTTCGGGGAGCAACGCCAAATGGGTGAAAGACGATTGCCTGCAGTTAGGGTTTCAAGTGAAACAGCAACCAGATTGGCATCCCTCCCTTCAAAGGAACCCCTTTTCAGCAAACGTACCAAGGCCTTCTTTCCTGCCGCTTGTCTCTTAGAAAGGAATTCGGGCGGAGCAACAAGAGACCGAAAAGATCAAGAACAATACCAGCACCCCCCAACTGCCTTTGCTTGGCCAAAATCCCAAGTCCCAAAAGGGGGGGGTGCTGCGCAACTCGCCGAAAACCAAGGCCCTGGCGTGGTCCGAGCCCTGTGCCCTCGCACCGGGGGTGGACCAGGGCTCGATTTGGCTGATGTTTCTTAGCATCTTTGTAAGGACCCAGCCAAATTTTGGAGTCCACCTGAACCCAAAAGGCCAAGGGCGCGCTTGGGTCAAATGTGGGTGACGCAGATGGTTCGATCGCTTCCGGAAAAAGAGGGCTGCTTCTTGAATGAAGAGCCTGGATCCCTTCGAAAGCAATTAGCATGCTTGCTTTTTTCACTTGCCTTAAAACTGATTTTGGGACACCGCCGCAGTGCGCCATGGAGAGACGAGGTCAGATGAAGGATTGCCGAGCACACGTAGAGAATTGATCAATGGTTTCCCTTAATTTTTAGGGTCAGGGCGAAAGCAAAAGGAACACCTCCATCTTTCTCTGGGTTTCCAATAAACTGAGGCAAAGGTCTGGCCTTGTGCCGTCTTCGGAGCAAGCCTGTTGTTGTGCGAGATGCGTTTGAAGATGTGGGGACTGAGGTTTCATGTGGATTGTTTGGTGAATCAGCCAATTCTTGGGGCCCGCTTGATAGGGTACAAAACGCAGAAGTTGGTTTCTCCACAACCATTCAGTCCTCATTGGAAAATGGTACCCGGACCCGCTGCTTCATCCGGGTTTGCGAAGCCTCGCCAATCAAATGGCTCTGGATCTATGTCAAATCGAATGCTTGTCCTCCATTCGGACGAAGGTATCTCAACTTGACGCGGGTGCGTCTCAAATGTAGAACCCACCCTGTGGTGTTTGAAGCGAATCCACCCGATCTGAGCTTTTGGTCTCCCACTTGTGTTTCATGTTTCCGTAGCAGATTGGCCTAGCAGCTCACACCTTCAAAGGCCAACGTGTGGGGTTCATGGTCAAGAATGGGGGTGATTCAAATCTGGCTGTTGAGAACCGTTGTGGGGCAGCGTTTGCGAAATGAAAAGCAGTTGGATCAAGCAAATTCGTCTTGGCGGGCCAGACATGCTCAGTAGCAAAGTGGGGAAGCTGCTGCAGTTCAGCAGCGCGGTCGCCTCTTGTTGCCAGATCCAGGTACGGCTATTACTATGAGATTGCTTGCGAGCTCAACGGGACTGGGTTTGTCGTCGTGGGGTTGTGCCCCTTTGTCCTTAGCGAAGGATATTGTGAAGACGGGGTGTCCTATTGACGATCACTTTTGGGTGGAACACCCTCCACAGGGTACTTGAATCTGATCACTAAGTGGGTGTGTTGCAAAATCCGGAAGGTATCCGGAAGATTTTTTTGAGGACTCCCCCTCCGTTCAGCATTTCGTCAGCATTCCAGCATGCCGTTGGACCCCGTACCTTTGGGACAGAACCGATCTTGTCCCAAAAAAGCGAGGCCGGTCTCATGTCTATTGAGCTGGGTCAGAATATCCAGTCGTCTATGGTCCATGGAAGGGATATTGGCAGGCAACAAAATCAAGGGGACTCTCTAAGTTTCCCACGTCCAGCAGGACAACAGTCAATTTCGACTCGCTGTGTTGGGGCAACCCTGGATGCTTGCTCCGCGTTTTCTCACCAAGCAAGTCTCTGCGCAGAATCATCTACCACCTCTCCAAGTCTTGACTCGCGTTTCTCCAAATCTTGCAAGTGGTAACGCGCGTTGGCGTTTTTTGAGCTTGGACATGCTTTATTCATCCTCAGGCCTGGTGCAACTTGTCGACTTTTGGTGAAGTCAAGCCACCGCTTTTTGAGGCTGCCCCTTGCAGTTGAGTTTCCATTTGCTTAAGAATATTTGTCATTTTCCCTTTTACAGGGAATCTATGACTACTGGAAAGATATGCATATTTTTTTCAGGGGGAAATATGCATATCTTTTTCAGGGGGCTTAAGCAAGTGCAGCAAGTTGAAGCTGTGGGAAACCACATCGAGGCCACTTGTTGGGGGTCCTAAGCCCTTGCACGAGCCACACGCATTTGGAGCCAGGATTCCCCTGGGCGAGTCTCAAGGCGCAACGGTTGGGCGAAATTGGACCAGATCTCGCCTTCAGCCGGGGGTTGGAAGTACTGTGGATGGACGAAATCCATTTCGCACCACCTAAGAATCCCTGCAACGGTGATCCCCCACACAATGCCTTCCTACGGTTTCAAAGTGGTGCGAACGGATTTCGTCCATCCACAATATGTCCAATTTGGGAGTGAGATTTATGCAGAAGATTAGTTTGAACAACGACCAGACCCCAGTTGATTGTCAAGTGGCGCCTGTTTGTCCTTCTTGATGTCTTGCCCCTTTCGAATCAGCCACAAATGACAAAAGAAAGTGACCTTGTTGCCCATGACAACTGGGGAGGTAAGAGCTGAGGTAGTTTTGGCAACCTCCCCCCCGCACTTTCTGTGGAATTTGAAAGGAGCTGAGTTGCTCGCGAGAAGGCGCAACCCCGGTCCCGATCCTGCTTCCCAAAGGGTCCCATTGTACCCTTTAAGGATTCCGCAAACGCAGGTCACTTCTACAAACTATGAAATGGACCTGAGGGAAATCGCTCTTTGATTAGTTGGGTTATACCCGCACCGTTTTGGAAGGAAATCCAACTCCGGTGACAGGGGGCATGTCTTGAGGTACCAAGGGAGGGCAAAATCTGAAGTAGGTCACCCAAACTTAAATGTATGTTTTGGTGTGTGTGTGTGTGTGTGTTACGCACGAGGCTTACTTGGGGTAGGGGTGGTCAACCCTGGACATTCAGACAAATGCCTGCATGGTCGGGATGGGCATGTGTCCAAATCGGGGGACTCCCAACATGGTGGTTTGCCTGTTGATTTGCCACGACGTTTTGGGTTTGAGGTAAAACCACCCAAAAGGAGGGTAAATACACACTCACTCCATGGACCTCATGGATTGCCAAACTATACGTTTGGCTCAAGGCTGAGAACCAAAAGAATCGGGGTTATCAGCCGTAGGCTCTCGTGCCATGGCTTTCGGGCGGCTGTAGCCGCTTTTGGATGTCTCGCCGAGAACGCGGCGGAAAGAAGACAAGGCGATCGAAGGAGCTGAGGGCGCTGTATTTGAGTGGGGATTACGAGCCTGTTCGGGGAAATGGGCCGGCTGGAGCTTCGAGTTCTTCTTCAGCCCCTTCGGGATTTGTTTGTAATACCTTTGAGGTGCCAACCCTGGGATCCCGCTCGAGCAGCCAAGGGCCCTTAGGAGCTTCCCCGAAGGCCTCCGGTTCGGGGATCGCTGAAAGCCGTGCGTTGTCCGACGAGGGGGGTGAATCGGATCCCGGTGAGCTTTACATTTTTGACGAAGAGGATCACCCTGAGATTCCCGCCCCTAGGTTCCGGTTGTGACGGTTTCTGAGGACGAGGTTGAACTCCTTGAGCTAAGGCGAAGCTGTCGGCTAGGCCGGCCGTGGTTCGACCGGGCGCTTGTCGGCTCCGGTGGCCGGGCTTCTCGAGCCTAGGCCCGCCTCGGCTCCTGCACCTGCGGTGTCTCAACAAACTCCCACTTCAAGAGCAAATGAGCATAATGGTACGGAAATTTGGAGAAGGATTGAAAACATAGAGAGGGCAGTCGATCGAGAGTTCGGGATCCTGAGGAGTCGCATGAACACCTTTCAAGGGGATTTGGACCAATGCTGCTATTCTGCACCAAGGTGACGGAATGTCAGGAGGATATTCACGCGTAAAGGATATCGTTCAGGCTTGGTCCGGAGAGGATGATGCCCAACGGCAGGACGACTGGTGGAACGAGGTTTCTGAGGCCAACGTTGGCTTTGTTCCTTCGTCCAGGACGCAGGACGGGAAACCCCCATCATTCCCGAAACCTCAGAACAAGACGATCCCCTCCAACGTGGATCCGGTGCTTTCTGGTGGAGCTCAGTTTTTCAGACTGTCTTCAGGACCGAGGGATGATCCCACTCCGCTCCCAGCGCCTTGCGCGGGGCAGGATGGGGTTCCTCCTTCTGCCCCTGAATCGTTCCATTCCTACAGGGTCGGGGACGATGATTTGAAGTCCAGAACCAGCGATGATCAAGCAGACATCGAAAAGAGGACCATCAAGATCAAAGACTTGTCCAAGTTGAGGATTCCCGCGCTGCCCGCAGCAACTGGCACATTGAGGTCATGGAAGAACTCAGTGGTAACAATGCTGTTGAGTTTTGACTTGTCGGCCGAGGGTCTTCTGAATGAGTGGTTGCAGAAAGGGCTCAAAGCCCGAACAACTGAGGAGGTTGAAGAACTGAAGCGGTCGTCCGGGGATTTTCCGAGGTTCGATCGCATGATGGCGGCTGCCTTGACTCGTCCCGAACACTTGAAGAGCATTTTTGGCAGTCGTACATCGAGGCTTGCCAGGCAGAAGGCCATGGGATGCAAGGCTGGTTTCTCCTCAACATGATTGTCCGAGAATTCGACCCGAACCCCCTGATGGACACACTTTGGTTGCCCTGAAATCGTGGCGTGATAAAGCCTCCTACATCCTGAACCAGCTGCCATCCCGAGAGAGGCCGCCCGACAGGATGCTTTCGAAATTGCTCTTTGAGCGCTTGAAGAAAGTGGGGCCACTGAGGAGGTGTGTGGACCAAATCCGAGACTCTGCCGAAGGTTCGCGGGAGCGAACTTTTGAGTTTCTCTGGGAGCGTTTGCAGCGAATCATTCATGAGTGCCAACAGGACGCTAATGCAGCTTCCATTCAAGATGACATCCGCAAGGGCCCAGCCAAACCCAGTAACAAGAACGTTCCTGCGAACCCAGGTCGGAAAGGTGATTCCAAACCCGACGGAAAGGGTAAGGACTCTGGAAAAGGAAAGAAACAGGATGGTAAAGGCGGTGTCACTAAGGGAAAGGACAAGGGCAAAGGAAAAGGTGGGTCTAAGGGAAAGCCAAGCGATAGCTCAGGGCAAAACAAGGCTCTTGAAGTCCCCAAAGGCGTTTGTGTGTATCATGCGCGAGGAACATGCAGGCGAGGAGCCGAATGCCCTTTCGAACACAGAGACCCTACCCCCAATCCCAAAGCTGAAGCCAAAGCAAAAGCGATGCCCAAGGCCAATGCCGGACCCGGGGGAATGCGGTGGTTAAGGCCATGGTTGCCCTGGCCGCAAGTGCGGCATCCCAGCAGTCTCAGGACACCCTTTGGGTTTAACCAGACATGTGGAGTTCATTGCTAACTCTGGTGCTGGCGAACACCTTGGTTCACCAAGTGCCCTGGCGGACCAAGGAATTGAAGAGGACTTTGTGAGTCCGTGGATGGGCTCGTTTGATCGGCCTCTGAACTTCTTGACAGGAGGAGGCCAGAAGGCTGGTGATCGGGGAACTGAATCGGACCCTGAACACGTACATGTTGAAGAGTTGTCCCAGGGAATTGGTGTCGGAGGGGTTCTGCTTCATGTGGACTCCCGAGACCTGGCTTTCCTGGTTCCTCCCAACATTCCTGTTCACGTTGAAGTGGATCGGGGTCAGTGCATGATCGCCAACCGTGTGGATCACTGTGTCCCAATCTTTCGGTTTCCGGTGGGACCCATGTATGGAACGCCGGCCCCGGCGTCGAGTTCAGGCAACGACCATCCAGCGCCTCGCGCGGAGGACCGGAAGCCTGAAGCAGGTGAGGATGTCCCGGTACTTCGGCCAGACGACCCCGACAGGGCCCAAGGTCCTGAGGACGATGAGGGAGAAGTTTGGGTTGATGAGTTGGACCCTAAACACTGGATCGCTCACTTGCCAAAATCCAACAAATGCAACATTTGCAAGCAGGCCAAACTGTTGGCCAAACCACATCGAAGGCTGGCCAATCAGTCAGCCAAGGCTTTCATGGAGAGAATTGCCATTGACCATATGTTTGCCAAGCAGCATTTGGGAGTCGAAGGGGAAGAGGTTGTTCTCGTGTGCGTGGATTTGTTTTCCGGTCTGTGTGCTGCATGCCCAGCAGTTGACAGATCGACCGAGAGCGTCGAGGAAGCTCTCCGTTTCTTCGCGGGAAGGTTAACCGGCCAATCGTGACGGTGGGTAGCGACAGGGCCCCTGAACTGGCAAAAGCGCTTGGTAATTGCGGTTTTGTCGCTGACCCTGCACCTGCAAGGGATGTGCTCCATAACCCGCACGCTGCGGCTGCCATCAGGACCTTCAGGCAAGGGGTAAGTACGTTCTTGCTGCAATCAGGGTTGGATCAACAGAATTGGCCATATGCCATTAAGTATTTTGAGTTCGCTTTCAACGTGCTCAGTCCACCGGAACTTGAAGGAGGCCGATGTCGACGTACCGGTCTCGAAATACGAAGCAGCGGTTGGGTACCCCTACGAAGGTTTTCTGATTCCCTTCGCTGCCCCTGTTTGGTGCAAAGATTTGGACAAACAAGGGTTTGAACCCAATAATTCCCCGGCTATCTATCTCGGTCCTGAGGTTGTAGCAGGGATGCGCTACAAGGCGACTCATAGGGTCTTCCCTTTGAAGCGCGTCAAGCAAGGAATCTTCCGGGCAGCGTGGACAAGCGTTGCCCAATGGAGACTGGGTCTTCCCACTGACCGAAACGAAATCAGGCGATGGCCCAAAGGTCATTGACATCGATTCGATGCCAAAGCACCTCGGCAACTTCGAGGATCGAATCAATGCTCAGGATTCTGATCACGAACCTGCCAGCTTCTGCCAGAGCCCAAGGCCAAGGCGGACGACAAACCTTGTGAGGAACCCGGGGGGAATAAGGTCAAACCACGGAACAGAAGCATCACCGCTAAGCGGGTTGAGATTCACGGTCGGACGCCAGGATGTGACGGATGCATTAGTGGGATCTACGCTTTTGCGCCGACCGAAGAGGATCGAGCCGAACAAGCGGCTCATGGAATGCCGAGTTTCCCTTTCAAAAAGGAGGACCTTGGGGTTGAGCGTGCTGTGGAGGTCATTGGAGGTGTGTTTCATGATGCCCTGGAGGCAAATTACGGAAAAGAAGCGGACTTGTCGGTCGCCTTTGCTTCAGTGTGTCTCAATGAAGGCGAAACCATAGAGGCCAAGGGCAAACCCAAACGGAAGACCGATGATGGGAGAGAGAAGCCGAGATGTTTCGTTGAGCTTTGTTGCAGGGAAGGGAGTGAGATCTCTGGGCTTGCTAAGCAGTTCGGAATCGAGTACTCCGGCTTATCCAAAGAGTTCAGATCTTGCCAACCCTCAACAGTTCCAACAAGTGTTGGAATGGGCTTGGTTCGAGACTGCGGATGGGAAGGCGCTTGACTTATGGACCACTGCCGTCTACCCATTAGAGTCCGTGAAGCGTGTCGTTCGAGTGGCCTTAAGGTACTGCACCGGTTGGCTCGAACCGAAGATTATTCACATGATCACGTGGCTCAAGATGTTCAATGCCTTTCCGACTGGATGTGGTTTTGGGCTGGTGATCAACGGGAAGAAACCCTTGAAACCCTGGAGAACTGTTTCCACCCATGAACAGTTGGCTCGTGATCTGAGAAAGGGCGCAAACATGATCCTTTAGAGGGAGGCATCACGGTGAAGTCCGGTTTCTACAACAAGAACATGGCAATGGCCATTCTGTCCAACCTGTGCCCAAAGGCGGTTTTTGAGAGTGTTCCTGTCATGCCCACTGTTCCGTCTGGACCCATTGAGCATGCGCCAAGGGAATCTAGTCGCATGATGAATGTGATTGCCGCAGTTCACAGACTGTTGTCCCGGAAAGAGGCTGAAGGGTCGAAAGAGGCTCAACAGGCTATCGCAAAGGAGGCCAAGGGCATTCGAGCCCGGGGGGTGTGGAACGACTCCACAGTCATGGAAATGGACCAACTCATTAGGGAGGCCAAAGCGTACGGAAGAGAAGTGCATTTAGCCGATGTGATAAACCACAAGGCTAGGATCGTCTTTTGAGGGGATGCGGTTCGGGATGTGAGTTCTGGAGCTCCTGCCTTTTTCAAGGAACTTCACTCTTTGCCAACCAACTTGCAGTCCGTGCATGCCACCTTTTGGTATGAGATGCTAGCTGGACACACGTGCCAAGCGAGTGACGCTTACCAGGCTTACCTTCAGGCCGAATTGGCGACGGAGGCAGAAACTTGGGTTCATCTTCCGCGGCCATTGTGGCTGCCCGAGTGGGCTCATTGGAGACGACCTGTCGTCAGGTTGGATAAGGCGCTGTATGGACATCCGCAAGCTGCGGCATTCTGGACGAACCATCTCCATAAACAGATCACGGACGGTTTGAACGCCCAAATTCTTGAATGTTTTCCCTCCACGTATTTCATTCCGGATCCAGGCGCAATGGTGTCGGTCTATGTGGATGACATCTTGGCAAGCGGCCCCGCAGCCAACTTTGAAGATCTTTTAGCCTTGGGAGGTATCATTCGGTAACTAAGACAGAAGAAGGTGCGGAGCTTAGGACTCAAATGCATGATTATGCGAAGGGTGTCGTGGAAGCCTACTATGCCGTTGACGGGACAAAACCCCTTAAGCCCGCTTCCACTCCGCACGTATCCGACAGTCTCACGTTGCAGGATAGCTAACCCATGCTGCGGCACAGCTGGTTGTGAAGGCACTCTGGCCTAGCAGGCTGTGTAGGCCAGATCTGGCTTTCGCCTGTACGAACCTAGCGTCCCAAGTGGCACGTTGGTCGAAGAACTCAGACAAACAACTTTACAGGTTGCTGTGTTACGTCAACAGCACATGGGATTTTGAAATGAGCTTTGTGGTTCGTGACCCCATTCAGGCCACCTGGATTGAATTGCATGTGGATGCGGATCTGGCGGGATGCCCGCGAACCGCAAAATCCACGAGTGGCTTGTTCATGTTTTGGTGCGGGCCCAAAAGCGCCCGTTTTCCCATCCTGCAAACGCCAATCTGCGACAGCTCGTAGCACAACTGAGGCGGAAATGATCTCTTTGTCAGAAGGGTTGTATGCCGAGGCCATTCCCTTGCAGCATACCTTGAGTTGCATAAAAGGGTCTGACATGAAGGTTTGGATTAGGGAGGACAACGAGGCCACCATTAAGATCATCAACAAGGGTTATTCTGCACAATTGAGGGCTTTGCCACGAGTTCAGAGGATTAGTATCGCGGCGCTCTCAGAGTAGTGGAGGAGACCAGACTGTGAGCTGGTCTACGTGGAATCCTCCAGTCAGATGGGCAATTCATTCACCGAAGATCAAGTGGGAGGCTGGGCCGCGGGTCAAGTCCCTAATTCGGCCAGATAAGGCACCTTTCCTATTGAGGTATTTATTAGGGTTACCCAGCGCCTCGCGCGGGAATCCTAGGCGATTTTCCACTGGCCTGGTATGAGCGGCTGGCAAATTGAGGGAGGTGGTGATGTTGGGTAAGAACCTGCGCAGCTGTTGCGGCTGTTGTAGTTGCACGAAAGGAATGGGGAGTTTCGGTTGCGCGGGCTACTACTACTACTACTACTACTGCTACTAATACTACTGGTACTACTACGACTACTGCTACTACTACTACTATTACTACTAGCACGACTACTACTACTGCCTGTGCGATTGCTACTACTATTACTGCTACTGCTGCTGCTACTCGTACTACTACTACTACTAGCATCATAGCTACTATTACTCTCTCACTACTTCTACTAAAACTCCAGCTACTACTAGTAGTAGTACTACTACTACGACTACCACTACTACAACAACAACAACTACGACTACTACCGCTACTGCTACTACTACTACTACTACTACTACTACCGCTACTGCTACTACTACTACTACTACTACTAGTACTACTACTACTACTGTTACTAGTACTACGACTACTGCTACTACTTCTACTACTACTACTAGTACTAGTACTACTTACTGCTACTACTACTACTGCTGCTGCTGCTGCCACTACAACTACTACTATATACTACTAATAGCACTGGTACTACCACTCCGGCCGATGCGCAACGGCAAATAGAAGTGGGGGGGTGTTGAAGGCTGCTTTGATGTGCTGAAGGCCTATGCTCAAGGCACGTGCAGCAGGAGTCATGCGTGGAATTTGGGTGGAGTGGGATTTGGCATGCCAGCAAAGAAGGGAGATTAGAAAGCAAAGGCAGCCTGAGTCAGAGCCATGGCAGGCTTTGCCTCATTCAGTTTCAGAGGATTCAGCCTCGGCCACTCTGATAATTGCATTGAGGGTTGAAGTGAGCCTGAATCAGAGGTCAGCCGCCACTCAGCTGTGCACTGGTCAGCCATCATTGAGCTGATTGGTGATTTTGGGGTTCCTGAGTCTTCTCTGCGCATGCGTGCGCAGTTTGCGCAGAAGCGAGAAGCAGCTTTCGTGGCGCCCGACTGCAGAACATGCGCGTCGATCTAGAAAAAGAAGAAGGCCGCACCCGCAAAAACTTTCTCAGCCGCAGGCGGAGGTAGCCCCGTTGTCTGATGGCCTGCATTTCATTTCCTCCAGCCGCTACTCGTACTAGTACTACTACTCATACTACTACTAGTACTCCTAGGGCCAGTCTACTGCAAGCACCTTACCAGTACTAGTACTACTAGTATTATTACAAGTATTACTTCTAGTACTACTACTAGCGCTACTACTAGTTGCTGCTCCCGAAGTAAAAACTCAACGCTGCTGTTGATTCGTGGCTGGGCCCAGGCATTTGGTCACTAGTCTCACATGAGTGATATCACTAACATTCTAGTTCTACTTCTAGTTCTACTTGTAGTACTACTACTAGTACTACCACAAGTGCCACTACTAGTACCAGTACTAGTACCAGTGCTAGTACTAGTGCTAGTGCTATTACTGGTACTTTACTACTAGTGCTACTACTAGAACTAGACTGCAAGTCCTACTTGTCGTAGTACTACTTGTCGTGCTCTAGTACCAGTACTATACTACTAGCCCTACTACTAGCACTATTAGAAGTACTACTAGCATTACTACTAGCACTAGAATTATAACTAGGACTACGAATAGGACTACTGATAGTACTACTAGTAAGACTACAGACCACTACTGGTACTATTACTAGTACTACTACCCGTATTACTACTAGTACTACCACTCGTACTTCTAGTTCTAGTACAGTACTAGTACGCCTGACGGTAGAGAACTGTCAACTCCAAAAAGGCTTCGCTGACGGAGGGACTTCTGCGTGCGTCAGGGTTCTTGCATGATGAAGATGAGGATGGCCCTGATGAGCAGCCAACGAACCTGCTTCAAGCAGCAAGACTGTACGGCCTGAAAGGACAAAGCCAGGCTTTTGTTGAATCTGTGAGCGATGATAAAGGGGAAGGGTAACGACAGGGCCAGAGTCAAGGCCGCTTCTGCCTGGAGCGGGGTGCTGACTCGTATTAAGGAGGGTTTGAGGGCAAGTTAAAACAAAACTAAACCCTTACAAAACGGGGGGTTTGGAAAGTTAAGCCCGCAACTACGAAGGGTAATTGTCAGTGGTAGAAGCAGTCGTAGTAGAAATACCATTTATGGTAATTGTGATAAGAGTAGAAGAGGAAATTGTAGTACTCGTAGTAGAAGTAGTACTAGTACTAGTAGTACACTAGGTTTTTTAGGGTTTAACTTGCCCTCGAACCGTTTAGGGTTTAGTTTTGGGTTTAGGTTGACCTCAAACCCTCACTTTAGGGTTCAGGTGTTGCGCTTCACTTGCCCTTTTTTCGGGCCCCGTTTAGCGTTTAGGGTTTGGCTTAACTTCT
>CAUJNA010003699.1:310746-325746 GCA_963377175.1 Effrenium voratum | reverse complement strand
GACTTGATTGTTTGCCATTTCAACTTACCCTCCCACCAATCAACATGGAGCCTGACAGGGGGTCCCTTAAAAGGAAAACGGTCTTCCAGGACCCTCTGTCAGGTTCCATGTTAATTGGTGGGAGTGGTACTATGAAATGGGTTCAGCTAGTGCCTTTTTACAGAAGCCACAGCCTCTGAATCAACTCACACCCCTGCCAGGGCCTTTGGAGCAACCTTGCAACCCGCTAAAAGCTTTGCCGCTGAGCAGACCTATTTCCTTTTTTGGGGGGGGGGGAGAATCTCTGGGTTTTTTGCTGGTTTCATCCGAGGGGGGTTCTAGAATGGAGTCTGGAAGAAGGGATACCGTCGGTGTCTTCCCAAGGAATTCGAATGGATCAAATCTGGGATGCTTGGACATGTTTGGCTTTAAGGGCCCTTGTGGGGTCAGGGTTGTCCATTGGAGAGAATTGGAGGGAGTATGACCCGGGAAGTGGCAGAGAACCTGGCAACGCAGAAGTTTCTTCCGACCTTGTTGCGGCTGGCCATATGGCCAGGGGTTTGGTTCCGCCCTGGTTTAGTCTTTGAGGGATTGTTCAGATTTGTAAAGGAACAATTGATCGCCAAGGCTTACCTTTTGAGTTGTCAACGTCTGTTGGTAGGCTTCTTCATCAATTTTTGTCGGGACCCAACAAGTTCTTTCCCGACTGGAACGTCAACTCCGGACAGAACAACCGGAGCGTGGTTCGGATGACTCCTCCAGTTGGCCAGTGGATTCCACTCCCTAAGTTCTTGATTTTGCGTGTTTTCAAGGACATGATGCATTTTCTCCTGCCGCTTGTTTCCTAGGGTGCGATCACTGGATTTTGTTTCTGACTTGAGAAAGTGGACCGATTCGGCTTCGCAGGCACGGGCTATGCTCCCGCGCAGCCGTGGCCCGGGCCAGTTATAGGGGGGAATGCAGGCTTGAGCAACATGTGGGTCTCAAAGGAATCGGTCTGGATCTGCCAAACATGGGGAAACCACAACGAAACTTGCTTCCATTCACATTGTCAGAGTTCTACCTGTGACGTATTGATTCGACCAGCATGGACTCTACTGGAGGGCCATTTCAGTATAGTTCAGTAGTGCAGTTCAGCAGATGCCCACGGTTGCGCAAAACCTGCTAGTGATAGTGTCATTTGACAATCCCGGTTCCCAGTGGCTTCCATGTTTTGTTTAACTTGTCTGGTTTTCTCTTGGCAAGAAACAAGGCGGCACCTTTTTCCCAAGTTGCAACATCTCTGTCCCGGCCCCTAGTGAGGACTGTGAGAGGGCCGTCAAATAATCAATGTTACTGTGTGCATTTTTTGGTTGCGCGCTCTGCCGTGTGCTACACTGGAAAGCTCAAACACCCCCAGTCTCTGCCAGCCAAACCTGTCCTCTTATACATGTTTGACCTGAGAAAACGCAGGATCAGACCGAAGACTTTGGTTTCAGCACCTGACCATATATATATATATATATATATGTGTGACCAGACTGTAGAGTTGCGCCTGTCGCTTGACCCCCATGAGGATTCAACCGTAACCACCTTCCAGTACACCGCAAGCAAGGTGTAAACTCAGGGTTTTCTGAGCTGTATTTCCAACCCGAAAATTTGTAACGGGCAAAGTTTTTTGAACGGTTTAGGCAGCTGTTTGTCTTTGGGTTGGCTTCAATGTTGACGCTGCAAAGGTGTGGCCAGCTGTCTTGCGGAGCACCTCACGCCTGGCCGCGAATTCGTTGGTTCAGAGAGAGCCGGCGGCTCCACTCGCCCGCTGCAATGGGCCCAAGCCGCCAGCAAGTCCAGGCGATTTTTGGGAGGGGCAGGGCCGGACTTTGGGGTGGGCCAGAGGCTCCAAGCTAGACGTTTGTTTTTACCCAGTTGCCGTAGTGGTGCCCAAGTTTCCTCTTGTTTTTGGGAAGGGTTCCCTTTTTAAAGTCAATTGTCAATTGATCAAAAATGGATGCCCTTTCTTCCCATGGTCACCGGGCATCTGTGTATATGTCTGGATCTTGTGGTTGCAACGGTTGGGATTGTGTTCCAAACATGGAGTTGTAGCCAAAGAAAGTCAAGGGCGCGGCGGCATTTGAGTAGCCAAACCAAAATGGATTGTTAAAACAAGAGTCGTTAAGAAAGAGCGGGCTGGACTTTTGTAAACCAAACAGGGGGGGGGGGGAGGTGGTGGGCTCCAGGCAAAGGAACGCTGGGACGGCAACATCTCATTGCCAGTAAGGCTGTGCTGTGCAGGGGAAGGGGCCAAGAGAAAACACAAAGGATAAGCAAAGCCTTCAAGAGGCTCATTACCAACTTTAACTATACAAGCGGTTTGCCTTTCACAAGTCGTGTTTTGCCTTTGAACCAGCAGAAGGTCTATTTAAGTTTGGCCAAGAACTATGGTAATTGTAGCAAGCTCACCGATCGGTCAAACGAGCTCACCTCTTTCAGGATTCTAACCAACAGGGCAAGGCAAGGCGGAGCCCAGACGGAATCGAATATTCACCTGGCTGCAATGGCTCCTCTATCTCTAGCTCCCATCAGAATTTGAATATGTCAAGACATTTGTTTGAGGGTACGCTGGATCTCGTTTGAATGTATCTTAGGTTGAAGGTTCACATGTTGTCTTCCACCAGAGTACAATATGTCATTTGTGGGATGGGCAAAAGCTGAGGTCAAAAGGACACCGCCAAGGGGGCTTCCGGGGTTGCGCCACTTGGAGAGGCCCCGAGTTTTTTGAGTGTAGCGCCCTCGTATTGTTTGTAAACAGTTCCCGCAGTGCTATTGCTTTAGAGGGAATGCGCAACTCTTTTTTGCTTTTTTTGGGGGGTGCTGGTTTGGAAACAGTTAGGTTTACAAGGAAGCAACGCCAATCCAAATGCTAAGCGACCATGTGAATCCGACTCAGAGAAACCAGGGTTCCGGATCTCTGACCCTCATCCCAAGGCCATCCAAGAGATCACCTCCCCATAGTTTGGATCGTGGCACCATCGTACATTTGTTGAGTCCCGTTAGGGTAAAGTTCACCCGGGGAAATCGAGCTCATGACGGAACTGTAGGGTGTCCTTGATTCCCATTTAGGAATTCGACCCAAGCTGCCTTTAAGATGAAGTTGAGGGTCCAGGTGAGGTTTGGCCCCCCCCTTTTTCTCCAAAAAAAAAACACGCTCACTTCTGTACGTGTCCGTTTTCTCCCAGAAAGAAACGGACTCACTTCCGTGTCTACATCTCTTTGGCTTTCCTTTTGTTTCTCCTAGTGATGTCTTGGGGGACCCAACACCCAAACGGAGGGCGCCTGGCCAGAGTCCGGCTTCGACTTTTGCCAGGCGGGGCAGGGCAAGTTTCCGCTGGTCAAAATGAAACCACGAAAAAGACTGTCAGATGTTCGTCCCACTACAAGAACCGCCAGGGTTTCCTGCAGTCCATTTACCAGGGTTCCATTTTTGAGCCATGTCTTTGGGTGCCTGCAGCTTCTAGAAACAAACTGGTGGTTTGGCCATTGCTTTCGTGTGCGTACCACTTCTACCGCAAAACGACTAAACCACCTAGCAATCTTGTAATTCTTGGGTGTTTCCTTATTGGACACGGCTTTCTCTGTTATTCGGTTTGATGTTGGCCACTGAAACACATTGTTCAACGAATCTTCTGCAACTTTTGAACTCGACAAGCCTTCAAGCCCTTTTCTCCATCACCTCTTCAATCCCAGCCGTGTGCGGGAGTGGTGCTTCGGCGCAACTTTGGTCTAAACATGTGTTTCGTGTGAGAAGCATTGGTTGCTCGTACCACTTTTGCCCGCAAAACGAGCGCGAAAACCCTGGAACCACAACGACCGCAAATCCCAAACAGTGGGTCAATTGGGTCTGTTGGCATGCAGTGTCCCCGCACAACAACCGGCGGATTTAGGGCCAATTTCAACAGGGCCATGCTTGTAATAGGAGATGCCAAGGACTGCAAACGAACAATCCTGGACCTTCGTCCTCTTGAAAAACACAAGTAGTTTCCAGCTTTAACTGGATATTTGCACCCAGACATTTCCTGGACTTTGATTGTCAAGGCTATTGACAACATGATGTCAGATCTTGTTGCCGATTCTCCTCCAAAATGACTTGGGCTTGCAGCTTTTTTCCACAGGTCTTACTGGATTGGCCAGGCAAACCAGAAGGACCCTCCGATTTTTGGGTTCCCATAAAAACACCATAGTCCATGAGAAGCAATCAAACTTGGCCGCGTTGGACAGTTGTGTTTCGCCATGTGAGAAGCCTCGCATCTGATGTCTGCGTTTCTGTCCCTCACGATGTCGAGGCCTTCCCGGAGATCAAACAACTGAACGAAGCGGTTAAACCAATGGTGGGCGGGCCGGTTTTTTTGGAGTTGGTGCCTCTTTGTTTTTGGTGTTTTTTTTAAGGGAGCCCAACCGGAAAACCGGCATTGGTTATTTACTTGGTGGAAGCTTGCTATTTATGTAGGGCGTTCCTTTCAAACAAGACCAGAAAAGGCACCCGATCCACTCCTGTGGCTCCCCAGCGAGCCCGCGCCCTTGATCCCACGCATGTTCCAGTAGCCCGGTAGCAGGGCCTTTGGAATTTGGATTGCACATGACCTTGCAGTTCAAACACTTTGTGTAGTTATCCATGTTTCACCTTAAGACTGATAATCCACATGGTTTGCTTATAAACAAATATATATATATATGGATATATAAATATTTCTACAAAAAATATATGATTCCAGGCAAACCGCTAGAGTGGGTTACCATCCATTTTTTGCGTTCTGGGTTTTGGAAAGGGTGATTGCTTGTTACCTACTCTACAGGTAAATGGAATCACTACATCTGTTTGTAAGCGATGATCTCCCATTACCCTCCCTCCAAAAGCCTAGGCCTTTCCCTTGGGAAAGCACCTGGACCAGCCGGGATTGTGTGGGGCGAAACCATTATTTTACGGATCTATTTTTTTGGGCTTCAGAAATTTTAGGAAATTGGTGCTCCCCAGAACAAACAGACCAGACTGCCAGACTCTGATAAGACCATTCTTGATGTGTGCCCTGAAGCCCCTTTTCCGTAAAGGGAAAGTGGCAGTTGAAGACTATTTCCCACCTGTTTGGTCTGAAGGGTTTAGAAATGCAGTGGTCCGTAAATTGCAAGTCGGACAAATGCCTCACAAGTTGCATCCAACAAGACAGGCTTCTTCCATCCTCCCCCCCAACTTGCCGGCTTTTTCCACGATGTCCAAAATCCTTGGGGCAACCCAAGAAGCTGTGGTTCTGAACCGGGCGCTTCGATTGGGGGGGGGTCTGCCCGAGCGAGGAGCACAAGGAGAAGCTCACCGAGGGAATCCGGCACCTTCTGCGAAAGGAACCCGCCACTGCGGCTGATGTTGGCGCGGGAGAGTTTGGAATGCCGAGCTTGAATAGGGAGTTTACCCTTTAAGGTGACAACCGCAACCTAGGGCAATGAAATTGCAATGGGCATGAATTCTAAGTTCGGGACGTTTTGGCGGACAGAGCTCGGTGTTGAAAATTCACAGCCCAATGGAGTTGCCCAGACCTGGAGAGTTCCTCTCGGGTTTGCATTTGTTTTGTTTCGGGGGGAAACATGTGTCATGTGTTTGAAGAGCGGCATTTGGGAGGGGGCGGGGTTAATGCAACCCAGACCCGTGGTGGTTTTCCCCTAGGCCTTTTATTTTTTTCTCGGAGGATTTTCATTTCAGCAACATTGCCCTGTTCCCCATGGCCGCAGGGTCGGGCTGTCGGGTTCGGGCTCGTTTTGCTTTGGAACCGTGGGGTCAGAATGTCCGTGTATCGCACATTTGGAAGACACACCCCGTATTTCTCTCCAAGAGAATCTTTACCCGGGGCCACCTGGAGGTTACTGGAGTGTACATCATTAGCCCTGGGCTAGTGGTTTGGGGGCAACATACTTATCCGAGCATGGGCCCTCCCGCCTGCCTAGGACGACGCTTGGAAGGCCGCTCGGAGAGGATCCACCCGGGCTCGCGATGATTCGTTTGACTGTTGTCTCACGGGTTGGGTACGTAGTGTTACCAACTTTCCGCTGGTTGAAAGAGCCTGCGGGTTCCTGACTTTTGAAGGGGACAGTCAGTCAATATTATTTTTTCTTGACAAAACACAACTCGTAATTGGCATGGACATTCCACCTACCTGAGGTTGAGCCCATCAACCCTGGCAGCATGGGCCATCCCCAACTCTGCCGGCGTCGCTGTGGCCCGGGCTCAAATTGCAGAAGCAGCGAAACCGCCCGCCTCCAGCGCCCGTGTTTTTTGGAGCTTTTTTTGGAGAGGGCTCCCACCAATCAACCTAGGGTGTCCTTTTTGTTGCGGTCTGCTTGCGACTTCGAGGGAAAGGTCTTGGAAACGAGCTACCACTTGCAAACTGAGCTGGCCTTGTCCGTATTTCTTCGTGTTAGCCAAACAGTGGCAACTCGATATTTGTTGAATGACGTCCAGCGTGTTGCTTCCAAGCTTGAGGTTGTTGGGGAAAGGGGGAACTTTTGGGGCGGGGAGTTTGTTTAAAGGGGTTTCCCTTGAACAACTTTGGTGAATCAAACATATTTTACATTGAGTAAAACATAAAACAAGGTGGAGGCCCTAGAGTCTGCAAGCATGGGTAGATCCTGAAACAGGATCTGAAAATGTGTGTTTGTTGGTGTATACCCTTCTTTGCAGGCCAATAGGTGTTCAAATGAGCAACGGACAATATTACCAGGATATCAGTTTTCGCATGATGGGCGGAAACCGGGGTTGTGTAGGCCCCTTTCGATTTCTGGTGCTACTATTTACTATTGTCAACTATTCATATGGGTGTGTCTCAAAACAGGGGGACCCAACAAATGGGTCTTGTCCTCTTGGCGTCCCATGAAGCCACCTGAAGAACGAAATGCACCAATGTAAGTTGCGGCTGGCCAGCAATCCACTTAAGAACTGAGTGGAATTCGAACACATTCAGTTGGTGGGCCAAAATGGGGACCCTGAAAAGGAGCTCACACCCGGGCGCAATCCTAAACCTTACCAGGCAAGCTCTCACACGGCTTCCCTAAGAGTTTGCACTGAGTTCTAACGAACACCTGGGCGGGGAATTGCAATGGCTTGCCTGGGCCTGTCATAGTGATAGAAAGACACTTGTCTCAGGGGCTGGGGCTTGCGGATAGGCTGAATGATAGTATTTTTTCCATGGCCCGTGGGCTTCCCGTGAATATAGGGGAGCCCATGTAGAAACCAGTCCCTCGGAGCGTCCTCCGTGGATTTCCCCTTTTGGTTTGAGACATCGCCCGTTTCTCGGGTGGATGACCTGGGCGGGAATGAGTCCATGTCTTTGGGGGTCTTTCCAGCTCAAACAGTGGGCTGCTTAGCTGCCGGTTATGACACCAAGCAAGCGCCTGACATGGGAATCGGCCATATGGGGGGGGGTCTTCTTTGGGGGAGGGAACCCGCTTTTTGGCGGGTTTTAAGGGAAAGCCCGCAGAACAACTACCACTTTGGGAACCTCCTCCCCCCCAAAAAAAAACAGACCCACATCGTGCCGAGCTTGAGGCATCTACTTTGCGAAGGGCCATTGTCAGCATGGGTCCCTCTGTGGCTTTTGTCACATGCAGCACTCGGCGCAGCTTTCTGGCGGCAAAAGATCACTCGACGGATTGAAGCACCTGGCTGGCTAGGGGGCGAAGGTGTCCCTCTTGACTAGGACTCTGTGAATCAACCAGCAGTTCATCCATGGGTTGCCCTGCGAGGGTTCTACATTGGTGATTCGGACTGGTGTTCAGGCGTCCTGTAGAAATTGTGAAGATGGGTTGCCAGCCAGCTGCCGTGGCAGCCCTCACTAGAGATTCCAGTGTTTGTCCTCCCGTAGCCCAATGGTCACTGGAGGTGTGGGTATTCTTGATCAGTGTAAACCGTTTACGTGGCCGCTGAACTGTGCAGAACAAGTTTGGGTTTTGTCCTGTCAGCTCAAAGGTGGAGATGCCTTTTGGACCATCAAAAATCATGCCCTGCATTCAATCCGTTGTCTCAACACCGTCGACCTCCCACGAAGGGCGGCTTTCTTTTGGCCTCGTCACAGTCCCAAGCAACAAAGTGCCCAGCCTCGAACAAGACGCCAACAAGGCACAGCGGTTTGGGTTAGTGCCCAGGGTCTGGGATCGAGTCAGCCAAGTTCTTTCGGATTTCATTGCCAGACTGGGGTTACATGGTTTTCCTTCATTCCCCTCAGCCTTTAAGTAGGCAACATGTGGCGTGAGATCCGTTTGGCTGAGAACCGCACCAGACCTCCAGTCGGGTGGATCGAGCTTTGAGGCCAGCGCAGCTCGACAAGAAGCAGCGGAACTTGTTCGATAAGCTCACGGAGGCGACGTTTTTTTTGTTTTGACAGGTCGCGTTGTGGTGCTGGTACCTTGTTTTTTGAGGAGTGGGTTTGTTAGGGAAACCAAAAGGTAAGGTGCGTCTTTTGAGGGTGCCCTGAGTGCCCTGTTTTTTTTGGAGTGGGCTTTCAGGGAAACCAAAGGGAAAACCGTTTTGGCCTTTCGGGGGGTCCGATTCCGCAAAAGGGGAGGAGATGTCATTTGTCGGGAAGCCCCAAGCAACTCCCAACCTGCCAAGGGAATTTGCTGCAACTGGCATTCCCAAAGACTCGGGCAACCCTCTACAGGTCCCCCAACCTGTTTTGCCAAACCCAAAGGTAAGAAGGAGGTCAAACCATGCTTGTGGCTTGGACACATCCAGGGTCCCCCCAAACCGAGTCCTGTTGGTTCAGCACAAACTAGTTCGCGAGTCATTCCACCGAGCGGGCGCTTTCGCCGGGGATGTTCCTGCATTTCTGGCTTGTGAGTCATAGTAATTTGCCCATACGGATGTGGACAATTCTGTTTAGCTTGCTTTCGGCAACAATTATTATGGGAGTCCTTTTGATTGATACCGTAGTCATGGGGATGTACTGCCTACCTGAATTAGAAAGTTGCTATGGTCCAGATCACTTGATTGACAGATACCCATGCGCGGCTCAAAATATGGGCCGCTAAAATACCCAAGAAAGGCCGAACTCTATTCAGCAACACCAGCACAAAATGGGCCCAGATTCAAAAATGCCCACCAAACAAAACAAGTGTCTTCCTCTTGGTTTCTTTTGAAAACCCGCAACAAAAGGAAAGAAAGACAAAAATCGGGCGCCCTCACAAGCATACAGACCTGTCCATGAAAAATAACCCAGCGATCGAGGCCCAGCGCTTAGAACTCCTTCTACCGCACCTCCGAAAGAAGGCGCAGGAGGACCCGATCGATCCGAGGGCGTGTCTCACGACCAAGGGATGGGAATTGGTTTCCCTGCGCAAGAACGCAGAAAACAACCAGCAGGGGCAACCTTCAAGAAGAAACCCCTTCATTCCCCCCTTTTTTTCCCCGAGAAAAAAAAAGAAAAGAACAAACAGAAAGGTAGATTGTTTTCAACGTTTTCGCAGAAAGGAGGTCATCAACAGAGTTGTTCCATGGTTTCGGCACAAGGAGGCGGAAAACGGGGATACATTTTCAAGCATCGCTTGGAATGAATAGCTGAGTTTCCTGGTTGTGTTTAAGGGGCAATATAGGGAGTTCTGCAGGGACGGCTTAGTCGCAATCCAGTGGCTCGACTTGCTCCCTCACTTTTTGGGCTTGGCAACCCAAAAGTTTGGTTACTTTGTTTGTTTTTTTAAGCCAACTCTCGGAAGTGAGAATTCCCATGGGGCCAAGGTCCTGATCAGAATCTGAGCCGAGCGGATCCTCTGGGGGTTGGTGCATAGGTTGGGCACAGTTCTTCATTTCAATTCAACTTTGAGGATTTAAGGTTTCAATTTTTCACTAAATAGGGTCTTTTGGTACGGGTTTCTTGAATACCAATGTTTTGACTCTGATGTTTGTGTCTCCAAGTTGTAGGTAGGCAGATCTTTGATTGCGCAAGGGCGGTCCGATCGCGGAAGTCGGGAAGCAAAGGAGACTTCGGTCTGTTGCCAAGAGGGTTCAGTATACTCTAGTCATTACCATGGAAAAGTTGACTAGTTATTTGGCCCTTTGCTTGACCCAGCGTCTCTTTCCAAGGACGTTGAGCCCATCAGAAACGGAACTGGCAGAGAGGCGGAGGGGCTTTTGTGCTCGTGTGGCTCGCGCGCTTGCGCGCAGGAACAGTTGGTGAACAGTGTGAACGAGGTGATCGATATGATGGAGAGTCGGCGGGGTGAGGCACAGATCGCGCACACGCACACACATCCACGCACACGCACAGCACACGCGCGCCCGCCCGCCAGCCGACAGGAACGCCTGAGCGACGCACACATGCACAGCGCGTGCACGCACGTAACCTCCCCCCCCCACGCACGCACCCACCCACCCGACACACACACACACACAAACAAACAAACACACAAACAAACAAACAAACAAACAAACAAACAAACAAACAAACAAACAAACAAACAAACAAACAAACAAACAAACAAACAAACAAACAAACAAACAAACAAACAAACAAACAAACAAACAAACAAACAAACAAACAAACAAACAAACAAACAAACAAACAAACAAACAAACAAACAAACAAACAAACAAACAAACAAACAAACAAACAAACAAACAAACAAACAAACAAACAAACAAACAAACAAACAAACAAACAAACAAACAAACAAACAAACAAACAAACAAACAAAGAAAGAAAGAAAGAAAGAAAGAAAGAAAGCAAACAAGCAAGCAAGCAAGCAAGCAAGCAAGCAAGCAAGCAAGCAAACCAACAAACCAACAAACTAACCAACAAACCAACCAACAAACAACCAACCAAACAACCAAACAGCAAACAAACAAGCAAGCAAGCAAGCAAACAAACAAACAAATAAACAAACATCAAGCAAACAAGCAAATTCAACAACACAAGCAAGACAAAAAAAAAGCAACCAAAACACAACAACAATCAAGCAAACGAAGCTAACAAGCAAGCAAACTCAGGAAGGAAGCAAGCCAGCAATTAAGCAAGCAAGCAGGCAAGCAAGCAATCAAGCAAAAAGACAAACAGCAAACAAACAAACAACCACACAAACACACACATTCATACGCACGCATGCACGCACGCACGCATGCATATTCACACATATTGTGCAAATTCTTGCAGGAACCCTGCAGGAAGGGAACACATTAAACATGAGTCAAGCAGATGACTGGTTGGGTAAAGAGCAAAGAGCAACCGCAGCAATTCCATCTCCATCTACTTCCCTGGGTAATCAGGGAGAACCATCATTCAAAAGCCAGAAACACAAACACACACACACAGCACGGAAATGAAGTCTCAGGACTGGACGCTTTTCTGGAAAGATCATAGTGGGAGCTCACCAGGTTGATGACCCGGAATTCCAAAGTTCAGAGAGAACGATGGACTGTCAGATACTTTCTTCTCAGTTTCTGGACTAAGTCATTTGGGAAACACCATTCTCATGGTAAGCTCAGAGCTCAGACTTGTTTAAGCCACTCCACTCAGAAAGTGAGTTCTGCGGGGTCCACACGTAGTGAAAAGAAGCAAGTTTGTATTGAGATGTTTTACCCAGGAAACCACTGCCTACAGGAATCGACGTAGTATCTTCGACTCTTGCATGAAACGCCGCCACTTGTTCAGCAACTTCGTTGGTTTGCTGGCCATGAATCCCCACCCAAATGATGTCCACCAAAGGGGCCCCCCAGCTAGAGATTCATGCCCTGCTGTTTTCGGGATTTCATCCAGCCAGAGCTGCCAAGAAATGATTCACCAAGATTGGGGAGGTGGCTTCACACGCATTCCAACAGACCTTACAAGATTTCCCACAAGCAAAGGGGAATCACGTATTTGCCCATATTCCCTCGCAACAGCACATATCCGTTTCCCATGGCAGCATGTGCATTTGCGTTTGCCTGGACTCGAAAACGAATGAAAGAGGCCTTGTCCCTCCTTTCTCTTGACTTCGTAACCAGGAGCGAAACGCGAAGCCTAGTCCTCGGACCGCATAGCCTCGCACAGCTTCTGCATAGCCATTTGCAAAGGCAACTTTTGATAATGGATCCGCGTAAGTGTATGCTTCCGGTGCATAGCCCCCACACAATTAAAAGAACACATTCAGCCCAAACGAAAAGGAGACTAGCCCAAGAGGCTTTGGCCCCCATGGGCTTAGCTCCCCGTCCAATGAAGGTGATCCGTCCGGAGAGTCCAAGGATGCGGGTAGACAAGTGATCCTTGGTTTCTCCGATGTTTTTGTCAGGTGTCTTCGGAGGCGTGCGAGTTTCCAGTGGCCCGGCAAAAAATGCTCGCGAGTCGTCAGTCCATCGCTTGGAACAAACAGCGCTCCCGATGACAAGGGACATCGGCAAAAGTCGCCGGGTCGTTTTCTCCTTGGGAGCTGGTGCTTGAAAAAGGCCATGGTTGAAGGGAAACGGATTCAGGAAATTTAATTGTGTGGCCTGGGCACATGTGGCAATGCACGTTTCGTTCAATCAAAGAGCAAGCAAGAGGAGTAGGTGTGCGCCACTGGAAACTCAGGTTCAAACCGTAGGTGGATCTTGATCAAGAATCCGTCCCGTTCAAGAGGGAATCCGGATCACTGTTTGGAGAAAAAACACAAAAACACATCACACCCCGGGTTCTGCTTGAATCCGGGCTCGACAGAAAGAACATCCGCCCTTGACACCATCTGGAAAATGCTTCGAGGGAGAGAACCGGGTCGAAGTCAGCATTCCCCACAAATTTACACAAAACACAACACTCCAGCCACTGCAGCGCAATCAACATGCATGCTTCAAATGAGGAAGGACGTTTGTGAGCTCCTCGGTTTTTGCATCTTTTTGGAAGTTCGGGAAGTCCCCATGTCCCCCACAGTGACAAACTTCACAGAACATGACCCGGAATCGAAGCCCAAAACTTTCCGGTCATGTGTTTAGAGGTAGCTTCCCCAATCCCATTGCTTTTTAAAAGGGCAGCCACAGACGTTGGACGTCTAAGTGGGAGCATTGATTTCTGGTTCCCTGTGCCATAAAACAAGCACAACTTCTCCAGAGCAACGTACTGAGGTGAGTTCATTTGGAGCGGCTCTTGACAATTTACACACACACAGACACACGGACACACAGACACACACACACACACGCACACACAGACACACACAGACACACTGGCAGACACACACACACAGACACACACAGACACACACAGACACACACACACACACACACAGACACACACACACAGACACACACACACACACAGACACACACACACAGACACACACACAGACACACACACAATAGACACACACACACAGACACACACAGACACACACACACACACACAGACAATACCACACACAGACACACACACAGACAATAATAGACACACAGAGACACATAGACACACACACACACAGACACACACACAGACTTACACACAGACACACACAGACGCACACACAGACACACACAGACACACACAGACACACACAGACACACACAGACACACACACAGACACACACAGACACACACAGACACACACAGACACACACACAGACACACACAGACACACACGGACACACACGGACACACACGGACACACACGGACACACACAGACACACACACAGACACACACAGACACACACACACACACAGACACACACAGACACACACAGACACACGCAACACACACAGACACACACAGACACACGCAGACACACACAGACACACACAGACACACACAGACACACACAGACACACAGAGACACACAGAGACACACAGAGACACACAGAGACACACAGAGACACACAGAGACACACAGAGACACACAGAGACACACAGAGACACACAGAGACAGAGACACACAGAGACACACAGAGACACACAGAGACACACAGAGACACACAGAGACACACAGAGACACACAGAGACACACAGAGACACACAGAGACACACAGAGACACACAGAGACACACAGAGACACACAGAGACACACAGAGACACACATGGACACACAGAGACACACAGAGACACACAGAGACACACAGAGACACACAGAGACACACAGAGACACACAGAGACACACAGAGGCACACAGAGACACACAGAGACACACAGAGACACACAGAGACACACAGAGACACACAGAGACACACAGAGACACACAGAGACACACAGAGACACACAGAGACACACAGAGACACACAGAGACACACAGAGACACACAGCGACACACAGAGACACACACAGACACACACAGACACACCGAGACACACACAGACACACACAGACACACCGAGACACACACAGACACACACAGACACACACAGACACACACAGACACACACAGACACACACAGACACACACAGACACACACAGACACACACACACACAGACACACACACACATACACACACACACACAGACACACACACACATACACACACACACAGACACACACACACACAGACACACACAGACACACACAGACACACACAGACACACACAGACACACAGAGACACACAGAGACACACAGAGACACACAGACACACAGACACACAGACACACAGACACACAGACACACAGACACACAGACACACAGACACACAGACACACAGACACCCAGACACGCAGACACACAGACACACAGACACACAGACACACAGACACACAGACACACAGACACACAGACACACAGACACACAGACACGCAGACACGCAGACACGCAGACACACGCAGACACACGCAGACACACGCAGAGACACGCAGAGACACGCAGAGACACGCAGAGACACGCAGAGACACGCAGAGACACGCAGAGACACGCAGAGACACGCAGAGACACGCAGAGAGACGCAGAGACACGCAGAGACACGCAGAGACACGCAGAGACACGCAGAGACACGCAGAGACACGCAGACACGCAGACACGCAGACACGCAGACACGCAGACACGCAGACACGCAGACACGCAGACACGCAGACACGCAGACACGCAGACA
>CAUJNA010003699.1:250000-307500 GCA_963377175.1 Effrenium voratum | reverse complement strand
TGAGAAGTCCTGGGTCACGGTGACCCCGAAGAGATTGTCAGCATCGCTGTATCACGGTTTGCTCATACCCTTTTCGAGGTATGGGGCATTTGGTCCTTCGAATGAGCAAAACCGCCGCTGGGGTGAGGTATTTCTCAGAAGGAAGGATTCCTGAAAACGGCTGGGATACCGTTTCTGTGGATTCTTCTCGGGTACAGGGACTCGGCCTTGGGGGCACTTGACACATATTCCAAAGGCCGTGTCATTGGGGTGTGTCTGGTTTGTTGTGCGTTTGAAAGGGGAACACTGAAAATGGCAATTTTGGGCCCCCTACAAAGGCCGTAAGATAACTTCTAGGCCTTTGGTGTCCCTGCACAGGGCAACCACAATCCACTTGCTTTCAGGCGGTTCGCCATGGTGAGAGCTCAGACAGTTGGATGGGTCACTCGATCAAGGACGGCTTTGTGCAACGAGTGGCTCCTAAATCATATCACCCTGGCTGGAAAGCTGGCTGGAAAGGGGGGAGTTTTGCATTGTAAGCTTTGCTTCTTGCAAGCCTGGAAGTCCGAAGCGTTTTGTTGGCCGAAACTAAAGCTAAACCCCCCCCCAAACCCCCAAACCCCGCAACCCCCCCAACCCCCCCAACCGCCCCCCCAACCTCAGGCAACCACGCTGCACTTTTGACAGGTAGCATATGGACTCTTCATTGGGTCCCGGTCTCCGAGTCTCCCAGTCTCTGAGTCCTTCTGGAGTTTGGGGGAGGCTTTGAAGCCAGGCTTCACGACAAAAAAAAGGCCCTGGCGTCCCGATCTCGGAGGTCCCACATGGTCGCTTTGTTTTTGTTTCGCGTTTTCGCGTGCCGCAAAGCTCGGGAGCATCTCCGGAACTCGGAGTTGCCAACTTGGAAGTCGTGACAAGCAGGTACCCTCCCCGCTCATTTTCATCCAAGACAGCAACTGGGACATGGACCAAGCCTGGCAGCTAAGCCACATTTGGTTTCTGGGTGCTGGATTTGAGGGGCTTCTGACAGACCTATGGCTATGATCCGGAACACTCTCCAGTTTTGTGGAAGCCTCATGTAAGTTCGATGTCTGCCAAAGGGTCCCCAGTGTCCTTGTAATACTTAGCTTGTCGTCTTTCATTTTGCCGTTCTGGTTTTCCGCGAGTTTCTTTTCTTCTTGCAAACAGCCCACTTTGGTCTGAGTAATGTCCACATTCAAAACTCACACATCAGGAGGTGTGCATGGTCCAAACACTTTCTCACTTACCATCTTACGTCTTTGCCCTTTACAATTATGGTAAAGTGTTTGTTCACCTTGCGCCAGGTTTGATCGGCCTATCCTTCCGCAAGCAGATGACGGAATCACGTTCCTCCAGCGCCGTCTTAGCGTCCCTGGAGCGATCTAGGAGCCGAATATCCGGGATCGGGTTCAGATCTGTTACCATGCTGCGACACAGAAACTCCCCCAGTTCCTGCACGTTTGCTGTGGTCGCGCGCTGGGCCGGGCCAGAGCAATCCGACACACACACACACACACAACAATTGCTGGACTTAGGAAGATTGTTTTAGTGCCAAACAAACGGCTGAGACCTTCAGTGGCCAATCCACTCAAAAGTGAGGCAATGTTATAATATATTCAACCGCAACAATGCGGTGAACGCCACTTTGCTTGGTAGGGAAGCTCTCAAGGGGGATTTCAGACCACCAACATAAGAGTTCCTTGTAGAGGGAATCATGACCATGACCCACAAATTCGGAGTTTTGATCATGGTCCACAGCAAAAACTCCAAAGGCAATGAATGACGCAGAGCACCCTCAAAAACCAGTTGGATAACAACCATGATTTCGCATGTCCAAAAAGACCACATGGGTATGTCACAATACACCCAAACTGATTGTGGGCCCGGCTGCTTGGCTTTGCTGCAGGTTTCCCCCAAAGGACACCTAATTGGGTATATGGACTCGTTTTGGGAGGGGTTTCCCTTTGAGCACGCACACGCAGGCGCCAAGATAAAACCACAAACACAGACATGGACACAGACAGACGCAGGCATAGAGACAGAGACACAGACACTCACACGCATGCGCAAGCACACTTGCACGAACGCACGCACGCATACACGCAGGCACCCACGCACCCCACACACATAACACACACACAACAAAACACACAACTCACAGCAGCACACGCAACACAGAACAGGCGTACACAACACGCATACACACACAACACATCACACAACACACAACACGCAGCACACGACACACAACGCACAAGACACACGACAACGCACAGTACAAAATACACAACACACACAAACAATGCACACACACACACAAACACACCCAACACACAACAAACGAACAACGCACAAGGCACAGCGCACAACACACACACACAACACATAGCACACAGCACACAATACACAACACACACACACAGGCGCAACACAACACAGGCTGTGTTTGTTTCCGTGAGATAAAAGCAGCTTTTGGAGTCGATATTTAATTCACCCGCACAATTGGTGCGTATATCGGACTCTGAAGTTGGGTGTTTGTGCTTGCCTTCGCCAACTTACGCAGGGCTAGCAACCAACAGAGTTAAATCCTCCGCGGGGGATTTCTAGGTGACTGTCTCCTAGGTACTATCCATTTGACTTGGCTGCGCCCAAGTAATCTCAACCCCGAACGAAACACCGGTGCATGAATCCCTTCCCCTATACTAAAAAGCGATTCCCCCCTCCCCCAAAAAACATAACAACACCTTGCTCCTCCCTGTCGGGCGGCTCCCCAACTAGCGGTCAGGAGATACCGATTTGGTATTGGTTTAGACTTGGCCTTTTCTGAGTTGAGTATTGGGCGCGCCGCGGTCTTAGTTGAATCAACATATTTTGCGGGGGGCCTCTGAATGATTAGAGGAGAAGCCGTTCCCTAAAAAGTGAACCACTCCCCCTAAACGTGGTTTTCCCAGGAGTTGATCCAACCACTTTCAATCTGTCGCCCTTTTCGAAAAGCTAGCAGTATCCCGTAGTTTCTGGTGGTTGGGAAAGAAGGTTCCCCAAAAATGGGGGAGTCATGGAACTCAGCTTGCTGATTCTCAGGTGAGGGAACGACCCACGAGCTGGACTGGGGGATTTGTAGGTTCAATGCCCAAAATGGGGGACTTGCTGAGCAAAGTCTCGGTCCCCTTTACCCTTTTTTGGGGCAGGGTTCCCCCTCAAAAAATAGACTACATGAAAAAGGGTACCCTTATTCTAACCTCTCTACTGGAGGACCTAGAAGTAACGGGTGATCCCTTTTGGATTTGCCAGGAGCAAATGCAGCAGCCAGGAGAGTGGGGAGTCTGGCACCGACTTGCAGTGAGCCCGGGCCTCTCGTTTCCAGATGCCCCTGATCAAGCGATGGTATTCTTTGGATGGGTTTGGTGGATGTGCTTTTGTTAAGGCAATGTCTCTTGGGTTATATGGAAAAGGAAAACGCAGGGTTCACAGTTCAGGGCCACAGTCTTGCAAAGACCCGTTTGCAGATTGAGGTAGATTGGAGTCCCGGCCCCTACATGGTCACGACCCTTGTGGTTTCTGAGCCATGACCAAGCCCCAAAGGTTTCGCTTGGTTTCCCGCACTCACTACACTTCCCCAATAATGCACAGACCTGCATGGAAAGGAATCCGAAAGGGCATGGTTGGATGTTTGTTCTTCCAGCCCAGATTCCAAAAGATTCGGGTTGGTGTTTGAGCCACTGTCAAAATCACTTGTTCCCCAAGAGAACATGAACATTTAGGGAGTTCCCTAGATTTTGTTGGACATGTACTGAGTTCCCCATGTCCCTCCCAAACGGAGCATGCGCTTTTGTGCTGGAGTTGTTTGACCGAACCTCATTGAGATGAGCTTGGAAGAAAGCTCGGACACAGAGGGGATATCGAGGCTCTCAATGTGGCTGCTGACATGTTGAGGAACTCATTTGGGAGGAGTACGAAGGTTTGTAGATAATTTCTTACTTTCAATTTATCGCCGAAACAATTCCTGCAAGTGGAGTCTTCTTGCAGCCCCTTCAGAGAATCCAAGAACTTCAGGGGCCCGAAAACTGTTGTGGTACCCTTTGATTCGCTCCCCCCGATCCACCTTGGGCCAGGCAAGCATCTGATCCTTTCAGGCAGACACCTTTGATACCTTGTGTGGGATCTGGGTGTGCTAGAAATCCCCGAAAGGTTTCTCCAGCTGGGGTCCCTTTTGGCCGGTCGCCTTTGACAGTATTTTTGGAGGCATGTCACATTTCCCATTGGGGTTGTCCATCTAAGACAAGGTGCTGAGTCTTGTCTATATGTTCCTATGGTCATGGCCATGACTTTCTTTGGTTTTAAAGCCCCCCTTCCCGTTCCAGTTGTTTAAGCCCGTATGTCGACACTTTAACAGGCAGCCAACGATTTTAGGTTGTGCGAACAGATGGGGCATTAAGCGTGCCCGTCCGCGACTCACCAAATAGATGCCGCACATATGCGTTCCGTGGGCCGGAGAGGGGACAAGTTGGCCACATCCGTTCCAGATGACAACAGAGGCGGTCCTCATGTTGTCTTCATCGTTAGGCCGAAATCCCCGTTGGATGAGGGCAATTCTTAATTGCGCCCGTGTGTTCGACAGCTTCTCTGGACTTTCATGGTTTTCGGGCTGATCTTGCTGTAGTTGAGGTGGAGCTTGCCATAGATATAATTATATAGTACGCATTTGTAAGAGGGTGCAGGCATGCGTTTCCCAAGTAGTGTTGGGGATTCCTTGTAATAAATGCAAGCTCGACCTCGCACGGCCCCTTTCAACAGGACAATCGTCTTTTTGAAGGGGTCTGCGCCCCATGCATGCTTCTGATTCTGCATTAAAAGATGGAGACAGGGCAAAACAGGCGATGTGATGAAGGTCCAGGACTACGTCAGTCTTTTCGTCCAAACTGGGCAACTCGTTTGAGGCGTGACTCCAAAGGCAAACCCCACCGCGCCATTCGGCCGATCCCATTGTATGTCGTTGACACACGTAGGGAATAATTGCCTGTTTTGTGGCAAGTTCAACTGGATAAAAAACGAGCTCACCATGATGTAGGTCCTTAGGGAAGTCTTATTTCAGGTTTCGGACATGATTGGCAAAGTTCACAGATGATTTATTGGAAAGAGTCCGGGTTGTGGTTGCTATTTCGGTACCACGGGAATCCCTTGAAACGGGTCTCTTCTCCTTGCCCAACTCCGCGTTTCTGCGCATTCAGTGTCGCTGTCTTCACTCTGCGAGTCGGTCTGGATCCGCATACCTGTGGGTGGTTCCTTTTTTGAAGTCCAAGACGGCGCCCTAAACACTCGTGAGCCTTCCAATGAGGGTCCAATGCCTGCGGTTTTCATCGGGTCGGTGAAGCGAAGCCAGGAGAATCAGCTGATTTTAGGGTCGCCATGTAGACAAAGTCTCCGCGTGTCAGACAAATCGGAGGGGCATAAAATTATTGTCGGCTTCCTTTTGCTGACCCCAAGAGAACCAACTTTTGGTCCCACAAAAGTTTGCCAACTCAAAAGACACGTAAGACCCGAGCCTAAAAGCTGCAGATTTTGCAGGGGACGGCCTTAGAATGATTGATAGGGAGGGGTCCTTGGATCCATTCTCATGGGAGGGACCCTTGGCGGGCATATGGAAAATGTGTAACCAGCTTTTTGTTTCATGCATTTCATGTCCAATTCGATGTTCGGGTCCGATTCGGAATCCGATGTGTAGAATCCGGCCATAGGCCGGTGGGATTCCTTGGTGTGCCTTTCGACTTTTAAAGAAACCCTGGAAGAAGCTCTCGGGGTCCAATGGCCCTGTTTTGACACCAGGAAAACCCGGATCTTTCAACCCCCTCACCGGGTTTTCCCCGAAGCACAAGGTTGGCACAGGTCCCTTTGCAAGACCGGGAAGGGCTTGACAAGTGGAACCAAAATGAGAAGATACTAGCCCATGTTCACAACCAGACTTTGTTCCTTATAGCTTGCACAGAGAGCAGTGTTGTTTTTGGTTGTCCATGTTGTCCCGATTAGCCTTTCGCAGCCAGAAAAAGGTCAGCGCCTGCAACCTCAATCGAGCCGCAACCAAAACTAGCGTAAGTGAAGCTTAATGACTACGGGACAGTCCCAATGCCCTTCTGATTCATTTACAGAGTTGCATGGTTTGGGTACAGCCCCTCACTTCCTGAGTTCGTGAACTTTGAACTTTTTGGGAAGATCATTTTAGCGGTACATAGCAAGTTTAGACTTTGTTTGGCCAATCCACTCAGGAAATGAGGCCCGCTGATTTGATTACGACTCAATTTTGACCGGTTGGAAGGTCCATACTCATTGAATTCAGGGGTCAAGTTCTTCTTTTGGCAGGCATTTGGTTTTCCAAAAGCCTGACAAGCAAGAGGTGCTGGGATCCAGCTTGGAGCTCGCAAGTACAGAGATGCAAAGTCGGGTTGGTCTTTGCTGAGATATACGGAGCAGCTCGCTAGGGCTCCGGAAAGGTTCCAGGTGTTTTGGGATAGCTGGGCCTTGTGTTGGGTTTCCATGGCGATTCAAGGAGAATGTTTCGAAATGAGGTCAACGTTTTTTTCCTGAACTCGGACTAGCCCCAAAGCTGGGGTATGTCCTCAAAGTTATTGGATAACTGTCCTTTTTCGGAGGTCCAGTTTTCAAACCAGCTCAAAAGTGCAACCAACCATCATGTCAAACCTGAACCTGGGTACCACAAATAGGATACGATCATTCACTTCCCAAAAGAAGCCGGAGGGTGATCCATAGCGAGATCGTACCATGGAAGAAAGAGAATGGGTCAAAAGGAGTTGCACAACGGCAAATCCGTATGGGCTCCCTCGTTTTGTCCTACGGATGCTGAAGTTTGCTAGGGACAACCCGGGCCCTCCTTATGACGCCCCAAGAGGCCAAAGAGGGTCCGCAAACTGCTTCAACATGTTGAGGGCCGAAATCCATCGGTTCCTGGTGACATAGATCTGCTTGAGATGTTCCCAAAGCAACATGTTTTATGTTTTCCTCGAGCCCTCAACCAGCAAAGATTGGTTCGACTCAGGAGACCTGTTAAGTACCGAATTTGTATCCGAATTTGTTGGGTTGTTTTTATCAGGGAAATCAAAAGGGCAAGCACCCATCTTGGAGTTTGAGACTGAGACCCGATTTCGCGCACTTTCGTGGACATCAATAGGGTCCAGTGGAAACGTTGAGGATATTTTACTAGCATGCCCCATTCAAGCAACAAAAGTCCTCTAGCAAGAGGGGCCAAGGCCGTTTCCCTCTCCCAACATTTCAGTTTGGCGATTTGGTGAGTTGCTCCCCAGATTCACGTGGAACCCAAAAGCCAGCACGCCACTCTTAATGGAATCGTGTTTTAGTTGGGGAACCCTTGTGGGTTTCATGTTGAACGTACAAGTCTAATTACCCTCCCACAAATTAACAAGGAGCTTGACAGGGACCCGATCCCTTGAAAAGGAAAATGGTCCTCCACCCCTCGAAACGTCAGGTTCGTTAATTGGTGGGGGATTTGGGCCCTAACTCGCCCGGAAGCGTGCCCTCCCGGCGCGCAGCATCCGCTGAAATCGGGGGCCACGCCTCCCGTCGTCTCGCAGGCAGACAGTCCCCTTGGAGACCCAAGGAGGCTGCCCATGGTTAGTGTAAGAGATCAGCTAGGTCCCCAATAATGCCCTTTTACCATTTTTTTTTGGGAGGGTTCCCATACTAAAATAGACTACGGCAAAAGGGTACCCTTATTCCAACTTCCTCTCTCTGGCGGTCCGCCTATTGTTTTGGTTTTGGAATGAATTATGAATGTTGTGTGGCCCATGCGTCTTGGCTGCCACAGAGACATGATGTGTGTGTGGGTGGAACAGACAACGCTGGTTGATCAAACCCAGAGGACACTGTATTCAGAGGATTTATTCTCGTTGATTTCATGCACAGGTCATGAAATAGACATGGGATGTTTTCCCCAACAGCTGAAAGCGACGGGGTCTCAGCCCAGATAGGCTGTCAGGTGGTCCGGGGCGGCTCTGAGGTAAGGAAGGACCCTTCAAACATGGGGGTGCCATGACATTTTTTTTGAAGGCAACAGTTTTTTTTTTCCTGGTAGGGCTCCAGGTGGATACATCAAATAAGGATCGAGCCCATGTGCTGAGAGGCATGGCTCTCCCTTTTTTGTTTGGGGCGGGATGGTCATCCAGCCTGAAATGAGATAGGAAACGGGGATGCGCACTGAATTTCACTTTTCGTTGGGGACCCAGTCCTTTGTACGGAATTACGCAGAAAAGTTTGGAGAGCAAAGTGCGGGTTCCCTGGTCAAACTCATAGTATATACACAGATGTAACATCTAGCTTCCACCTGGCATCGTGTGGATCGTAGCCTATCATTTGGGGGTGACTCTGTGATCAATTCACAGCTGGATTTGTTGTTCGATAGACCCCGAATGACTCGTGGGGTTTGGGGGTTGCCTTTAGACTTTGTCTCGCCTGCGTCTTTCAGGCCCAAGCCCGTTTCTCCGAGCAAATAGGGCAGAAAGAAGACGGCAAATACAAACGGATCGCGCCCGGGTTGACCGCAACGCAACGAATTTTGCCAGGAACAGTCCGAGCAAAAGACGGCTAACCGAAGCGTCCCCTTTGCTGTGACCTGGAAGTTGGAGCTTCTTGGACCTAAATGCCCATGCCCGGGCTTTTCTGGGGACTGACATGCAAAGGCCCCTTTGAGGTTTGGTCGGATTCGGGATTGAATCCCGCAGGGGAAGAGCTGAGATTTCACAAGGGCTCAAACCCCACGCTTTGTTTCTTGGGTTTGATGCGACAAATGCTCGCATGCAAACTAGTACCCGGAAAACGCTCAATTGGGTGGTTGTCCTTTGGTATGTGTCAAAATACCTCCCTCCAATCAAAAATGGTTTCCCTTTTGATGTCCCCTTCAAACCCACCGAAAGGGTACCGACTCGAGAAAAGACCTCCCCCCCAGAGTTGCGACTTGCGTGTCCGATCCCGAGATCCGGCTGCAAGATGTAAACGAAGGGTTTTGCGATGCAAACCACGCCGAATGCAAGCGAGTGAGTTCGCCAAAAATATTTGGACTTCCAAACACCCCACCCCACCCAGAAAAACAAGCAAACAATCGAAACTGGAGGTGTGGTGGGTGCTTATGGAGTCCAAGGAGAAGTTATATGAGCTTTGCAATGCTTCACACCCCACCCCGAAAAGCAGAGGTAATGGGAACAGCATGTTTTCTCCTTTTCTACGTCCACTGCAAGTTCCATGTCTTCGCCTCTCTTGAAAGTACGGTGGGTTCTGCAACCCCAAAAGCCCGGAGGTGTCTCTGAAGCTTAGAACAACTATGTGGCTTTCCCTGGCGTACCCCCCGGGAAGAAGCGGGAAGTTGTCGAGGCATTCCCACTTTTTGGTTGAGCCAGCTTGAAGGGGGAGCGGGTTCCACATGTTCCAAGGGTGTCTCCCGAAAAGATTGAAGTCAACCCCCCCCATGATCCACACCTAGAACGTGGTATGCAATAAAACACTGTAAGTTACAGTATTTTCTACAAATTTTGTCTAGGTTGAGGCTCAGAATTTTGATGAGATTTCGAAGAAGGCAAACTTATGTTTTGCCTCTTTGCTCAGAAAGCAGATGATTTGCCCTTTTTGTGCTGTCTCAGGAAGTAGATGCTTTGCATTGTTTGTCAGACCATCAATGCAGATGATTGGCAGAAACTTACGCGATTGGAAGCAGACAATGCTGAGAGGATGCCTAAATCCTAGCTGGGAAGCAGAAAGTGCTGAGAAGGTACCTAAAAAAACTAGCTGGAGTGCTGAGAGGGTACCTAAAAAACCTCGTCTCAGGGACTCTTGGGCTGACCGGGGACCTCGGATACCTAAAAAGCCGAGCTCAAGAGCAGAAAGTGCTGAGACGGCTAGTTGAAGAGAAAAAAGTGCCAAGAGGGTACCAAAAACGTGAAAAACGTAGGCTAAGTTTAATAGTTGTTTTAGGTAGCTTCTCGACACTTTCTTCTCCCCAGCTAGGCTTTGTAGGTACCCTCTGAGCTTTTTGTGCCTGTAAGAGCAGAAAGTGTCAAGAGTGTACCAAAAAAACTTTTCAGCCTAGGTACCGGGCCAGCCCAAGAGTCCCTGAGACTAGGTTTTTTAGGCCTTTTAGGTACCCTCTCGACACTTTCTGTTCTACAGCTAGGCTTTTTCAGCATTTTGTGCTCGTAAGAGCAGAAAGTCGAGAGGGTGCCAAAAAACCTAGCCTCTGCTCGCCAGCTAGCTTTTGAAGAACTTTCTATTAACACAATTTCTATCATTTAGGTTGCAGTTTTATACAACGCTTTCCATGGGCTAAGTTGCAGTTCTATACGACACATTCTATGGTTCAGGCAGCAGTTCTATAAAGGACGTTCTATGATCTAGGTTTCAATTCTATAAAACACTTTCTACGATTTAGGTCGCAATTCTAGGATCTTTTAGAATATTTATGTTGTGGGTGTTAACCACTTTCTATGATTTAGGACGCAGTTCTATGAAGATCTTTCTATGATTTAGGTAGCAGTTCTATAAAGAACTTTCTACGATGTAGGTTGCAATCTCATGCAGCAATTTCTATGATTCAGGTTGCAGTTCTGTAAGGCACTTTCTTTGGCTTAGGTTGCGGCTCTATCAAGAGCTTTGTATGATTTTGGTTGCAATTCTATAAAACGATCTCCATGATGTAGGCTGCAACTCCATGAAGCACTTTCTATCATTGACGTCTTTCTATGCTTTATGTTGCAGATCTATAAAGAAGTTTCTACGATTCAGGTTGCTGGTCTATGAAGAACTTTTTGTGATTTAAATTGCAGTTTGATAAAACAATGTCTATGATTTTGGTTGCCGTGCTACAATACCCTGTCTATGGCTTAGGCTGCAGTTCTAAAAAACAATTTCTATGCTTCAGGTTGCTATAAAACCTTTCTATGATTTGGATTGTATCTCTATGAAGAACTTTCTATGATTTAGGCTGCGATTCTATAGCACTCTTTTCATGAGAAAGGTTGCAATGCTATAAAATAAGTTCTATGATGTAGGTCGCAGTTTCATAAAACAACTTCCATGACTGAGGTTGCAGTTCTAAAAAGCACTTTCTATGACTTAGGTCGCAACCCCATGAAGAACTTTCTATGGTTTAGGTTGCAGTTCCATCAATCTCAGCACAAAGTCACCCTTGGAAGCAGGATGTGGTGAGACGTCCATTGTTTTGGTGGTGAAAAGCTGCTTGGCGATTGAACCAGCAGGAGCCAACACCTATGGATGTGCACAGTGTTAAGTCTTCCATCCAACATTCTGGGCGTGGATCCAGCACTCTAGGCGTGGACCATGGGGGAGGTGAGCATCTATTTATATAATATATCATGGATATATACCCTGACCTGCAGAGATCGAGCAAAGTTTGTCCCGGCCAGAACCATGCCTCGGTGAAAGACGGTTTGTCAATTGAGCCGGGCAAGCAAAGTTTACTATCTGTGAAGAGGTGCGCTACGGTCCCTGATTCTTTGCATGCCTTTGGGTACAACAGCTTTTGATGATTCGATTGCCACCCTCTTAACCAGTATCTTGAATGGGATCCCGATGGGCTTGCCGGTTCTCAGCGCATCAAACCCGGGCAACAACAGTTGCTTTAAGGAAACCATCTGGATTCTTCAATTCGGGCTTGTGAACCCTGAAGCAAGGGGCTTGCTTCTACTTGAAGGAATGGCTGGAGTTCGGAGGGGGGCACAAATTTGGCCTTAGGAGAAAGAATGCGACCCCAACCCATCTTCAGGCGCAACGCATAAACATTGGCATGCCAAAGATGGGAAAAAGGCTGACCCTTGTTTTCAGTAATCTTCCAGAAAGTCTTTGTCGGAACTCTGGCAAGACCCCGAAACAACAGAGATCTGGAGATGGGGTGGTGTTTCTCCGAGTCAAGGTCGAAACTGGGGTTTATTCGTGTTTTGCACCCCGCCTCTTTCCAGACATGCCGTTGTCGATTTTGCGGTCGAAAAGGACGCGATATGGTGTCCATATGGTGATCCCTATAGTTCCTGCAGATCTGCAAAAGGTTTGTCGGTGGAAGTTGGGTGACCAACAAGAGCCAGCTTCGTCTCAAAGCTTGAAACATCACTTGCCCTCCCAACGTGGCGGGCAGAGCAGCATCGGGGTCAAGAGCTAGCTGCGTGGCGAACATTCATTGCACACTGGCATTCGGTGTCTCGTGCTTGCCCCGTGTCCAGAGTGGCCCGCTGTGGACTTGGAATTGCTTGCTGGGCTCCCTCTGCACGATGTATTTTGGAAGTGATCTAACTTAGAACGAGGTAGAGGAAAACTAGGGGACTTACATTTTCAGTGCGGTTGCCCTTTTTGCGCAGGTAGACGTTGCTAAGTGTTCAGAGTGATGTTTTTCACCGTGAGCTGTGTGGAGTGCGAGGGAGATCCAAGCAACTCTGCCCCGAATAGTACTTAAAGGGGCAGGGTACGTAGCAAGTGGGCAACAACCATGGTTATAACCACCATGGCTACAACACAAAACCATGGTTCTTACTCACTTGCGAAGTACCCTGCCGCTTTAAATACCTGTTTTTTGCCAACTTTTAGCACCGCCAGAGCGCCAGACCGGAGCGATACCTTCGGGTCGCCTGGGTAGGCCCGGGCACCCCGAGCACAGCTGTTGCCGCTCGCAAAAGCGCGGGTGTTCGTGGACCCGTGGCAGCCGGCGGGGCTGAAGACACCGGTTTTGCAGGGTTCCGAACTGTGAACCCAAGCTGCTGAGTTTTTCTGAAGTCCTTGGTCCCTTCTCTCAGGTTCTACTGGGTTTAGAGGCTTTGTAATGACTCGAGGCTGAATGTAAGCATGTCCACATATCGGTGGCTCGTTTTTATTTGCGGGATCCCTAAAATTGTAGTTTTCCTTGCGACCCCCCTTTCAAACCCAACCCAAAGGGTGTCCCCTTAAAAAAGACACCCGTATTCACCCCCGGAATGAACCCCCTATTGCGCTGAATTGCCCATCAATTTGGGATTAGCTACGTGAAGTCGCTGCCCTCTCAAAATGCGACGGGCGGGAGTGTTTTGCACATGACACAAGGGGCTAAATAATTAGAATGGGGGTGGCTTGTGGTTTTAGAATTGGTAAAAGATGCAGAACTGGGTTGTTCAATGTCAATAATAGTGTTGCGGATCAGAATTGGGAATGTTCTCAGTTTTGAACAGGCGAGTTTAAAGATGATGCGGGTTTCCATGAGCACGCGCAATGCTTTTTGGTGTTTAGGCAGTACCTCTTGCAGAGAAGGGGAGATTCGGCCCGGATATGAGAGTTGTAGACCTACGCCTTTCGCCTTCGAATGGACTAAGTATCAGTCATATTGTCCATTGCGGATGAACAGGTGCAGCGCGTTCAAAAGGAGAAGCCACGTGGAGAGTGCCCAGTTGCGACACAGCCATTTGACATGAGAATCATTTGCTTCGGGCATGTGTTTTGCTGTTCTCACTTGAACTGTTCGCATTTTAGCAAAGGGTTCTTCTCGTGAGTCAGGAGGAATATGATGAGGGCAATACGTAGTAATTTATGCCCTCAGCATGTGAAAAGTTCCAAGCAGTGGGACCAGCTCCTCAGGGTTCTGCTCAGGTTTGGGGTCTCCTCCACGTTTATTCATAGAACATGTTGGTTGCGCTTGGTGTACCCCAGAGTTGGGCGAGTCAGAGCACTTGCAATGGATTTCAGCAGGACGAAATCGACCGCCTATTGTGTCGGGGCTCTGCAGTCATCGGGAAACTGAACCAAAACAAGTCCAGGAAACAACGTTGGACGCCAAGTTTCATTTCGCAAATGAAAAGGAAACCAATAGGACGTAATACTGGAAGGCTTGAGGGATGCACAGAAAACCAGAGAGCGTTGGGCAGATTTGTTTTTAATGTTTCCCGACGGACTCGCTGGTCTCATTCAATCACAGCGCTTACCGCCGAATTTCGCACAGACCGTATTTATGTTCTTCAGAGCCGCGAGCCGGATGCGTCGAGGCTTGCGGCTCGCAAACTCTTCCTGTGAGGGGTTTACGGCGCTTAGTCGGCCATGCTCGGGGCAAAAGATGCTCATGGCAACTGACAGGGGGAAAAATAGGAAAAATGATCAAACAGATTGTACCACATGAAATGTGGGTGTGAGAGGAAGGGTCATGTGGATCAATTACATCCCACCTCGCAACCATTTCTTCCCAGCTACCGTCCTTCTCGGGCGTTCAATTGATGTGTTTGGCAGATTCAGTTTGCTTTGATTTGATTGCTTTTGTTGTTCGGCTCACTGGAAGGTGGTTTTGCTGCCTAGCGTTTCTGGCTTTGCCGTTTTTTGCCGGCTTCGTGGCGCGACGTGTGACGTTCTTCAAGTCCACCGTCTGTTGTTGCTCCTGCTATTGTTTTTGCGAACCCGAAGTTGGCACTAGTCTCTTTTGCGAGCCCAGCTCACAGTTTCTATCTACAAACGCCTCCAATAGATGCCACGGCTCCTAGGTCCCCCAGTGCCCTTTGACCGTTTCTTTTTTGGGGGAGGGTTCCCGTACTGAAATAGACAGCAAAAGTTGGTACCCTTATTCTAACCTCTCTACTGGAGGACCTAGGCTCAGTTTAGTGACGCCCATTATCCTTTGCCGCTTATGAACGGTCAACCCTTTGGCTTCCGTCAGACAACCATTCTTTTCCTGGTGCTCAGCAGGGAATGAGAATTGGAATGAACCGGAACAGGGTTGTCTTCAAAGGAAACCATCTCGGGGATTGTTAGGGGTCATTCCAATTCTCCTTCCCTGCATCTCTAGCACCAAGTTCCAATGTCACCCTGTCACAAACCTTTCGTTTTCCCAGTGCGTTTGGCAGTGGAATTCCGCTTGACGCGCGAACAAAAAACTCATTCAGTTGGAGTGGTACTGTGGATGGTTGCAAAATCCAACTCGCACCACTTTCAAATCATGGTTGAAACCATAACATTCGTTGGTATTTACAGAGGAGTCGTATCAGAACCAGGGGTTTCCTAGGTGGTGAAGGACTTTGTCTATGAGTGGTAACTATTTGGCATTTTTCATGGTGGGTCTATTCCACTTGTCCCCCCACCAACAGCAAGGTCACACGTAGGCTGTGGAATCTGCGCAACTTGCAATGAGCTCACGGTAAAACAAGCTCACCCATTCTGAAGGGTCCAAAACCGGATGGAAATCCTTATCTTCGGTAAATTATATGAATGGAAATAATGATGCACCGCTAGATAGGTTTATCCCATGGACAGGGCTTCATGCATCCCAACTGGTTTGAAGTCGATTTCGTCCCCCAGTAGTACTTTTGTTCAACTCGCAACAATTTGTCTTGCCCTTTTTGCCCCGCGATTCACGTTCAGCGCCACCCCTTTGCCGGTTTCAGCCGAGAAATGGAATTTGTGCGACGTGGTTGTCCGAGCTGCTTGGTTTGAACGCAGTGGGCAATCAGCTCGCTTCCCATGCCGGGACTCTCTCAATCATCGGGAAGAGCGAGCGTGCCGTTCTGGGGGAAGCAAAGCGCCAAAAGCAGGTTCTGGGGCTTTCGGCTGGGCCAACGTAGCCGGCCAAGGAGAACGGACCATGGCTTGGAGAACGGGTAGATCGCGTTGGAATAAGGGAACTCCTTTTTGAAACTGACCAGCAAATTTGTCTCAGGGATAGCCGCCTAGTTTCCGGCTCAACTGAGCTGCAGCAATTTTATGCCACCTTTTGGGGCCACCGTAAACCCAAAAAGGGGGAACAAAGGAAGCATAAATCAGAGCCACTATAGCCCCCAAAAGGGGAAACACAATCAGCGCCACATTGAAGTTAGTTCTCAAGTTGCACCGTCGGGTTTGAACTTTACTGTTCCTGGCTTTGGTTTTCGTTTTTGCTGCGTTGGTTTCATTCATCTTTATTATGGTGGGCTTTCATCAAAACCAGCGTTTGCTGGATCACTCTCTGGCCAAATTGGCATTTGTAATCCCCAAGACAAGCTGCAGGGGTTTGTCATCAGGGGGCGAATGGAGGCGCAGGGGCCTCAAGTGAGTGGGCTTGCCTTTTGATTGTTGACGCCCTCTGGGACTTTTTGAGTATTTTGATACATGCTAAGGTTCACCAAATATGGACTGGAATCAAGCAAACAGTTGGCTGGGGGGCCTTTTTGGCCAAAAGCTGAGGTAGCTTTGGAAAGAAAGGGACCCTTGGAGAATGGTTTGTATGCATTCTTCGGCTTCCGGGAAGCCTTTGGTTGAACAAGCAGCACTCCCCAAACCTTGCTTGCTTTTTCGACAGCTCGCACTTGGGGTTTTGGACGTTGAAAAAAGGTCGTTGGCTGGTGGAGGCGGGCCATTTGGGATCCATCAACAGACAGGGTGGTTTTGCTTGGACTACCTCTACCAGTTCGGTAGCCAATGGGTTTTATACGAGCTGCTTGCTTGTGATAGTTTGGGTGGTTCCCATGGTAGGCAACATGTTCGAAGGATTGGACCTAGGCATTTGTCGATCCCTCGCCGAGGAGCGATGGGCAACTGATACATCATGAAAGGTAATTTTGACCCATATGAAACAAATAGTGATTAGTAGGGGGGTGTTCCCCCTCCAACAGTGGTTTGAATCTCTACGAAAACCAGGAACACCCCCATATTCATACGCAGGGGTCTGTTGATATGGGGTCAACATCAGTGTGGTCGTTTGTTTGATTTGTTGAGCACCAAGGGGAGAGCAACCAGCTTCATGTTTTTGTTGGGTTTCAACTCGACTCTCCTAGCCGTTGCCTTTTTCCCTCATTAGACCAGCTCCATTTCATAACTGCTTGATTTGTGAACTCATTTATATTCTGAAAGCATACTTTCGCATTTTCGGCTGCATGATTGATTCCCAAGCCTCACATCCCCAGTTCGGGACTTCAACTTTTGGGGAATTGGAATGGTCACCTCCTTCGATAATTTTCTGCCCTGCATCCTCCTTTTCATGCGCAAATTAGCTGCCCCCTCAGTAACGGCGAACATTCGGACGCGATGGCTACGCACGGCTGGCTGAGAGGCCAGTACTCTTCGTGGGAAAGGATGGGCATGCCTTCGACCAAACAGTTCTGGACAAATGCCGAGCAAAATTGGTGGCAGCGACGCAAATGAAGACCCATGAAGGTCTTAAGGGCCCCACCCATAGTGTATGGACGGCGCCTAAACGTATTCCCTTGTGGGCACAAGGGAAGCAACATATGGAGGGGCCCCCATGTTTTCCCTGCTTCAACCACGTAGTCTCCATATCAGACCCCTCTTGGAAGTATGGTTTGTTTCTGGCCAAACACTTGGTTTCTGTGAAAAGAACTGCAAGCACCGGAGTTATGGTCCACAGGCAAGTGTCGATCCCTTCTCAGTGCTTTCATGGTGTGCCGGGACATGCTGTTGCGATCCGATCGCCGGGAACCAATTGGCACCGTTCCGTCGCAAACCTACAGACCACCTGAGCCCTCCGCCGAAAGAGACAAAAAAGGGCTTGAGCATTGGCGCGGAAGGGCTTGGCTCAAGGCTCAAGGGGACCATGGCCAGCCAGGGGGTTCGCGGTGTTGACTTCCATTTGCTTAAGAATATTGTTTTGTTTCCCTTGTTGGTTTTAAAGGAAATTTATCGCTACTGGAAAATATGTTGTAGTTTTTCCAGGGGCCTTAACCAAATGGAAGTTGACCATTGGCCAGAAATCAAAACGGAGCAGGGGCAAGGAGCAGGACAGGCTTGGGCACTTGTCAGCCCCATTCCGCCCTGCCCGCCTGATTTGTCAGAAAGACAACTGGAGGCAATTCTAGGGGACACTTCCACATTCTTTCCAGGGATCCTTCTTTCCAGACAACCATCAGCACCCCAGGGGAAACAGCTTTTTTTTTAAACGATGGTTGAAAATAATGGGGAATCAACCCCTAGAGCAATTGCAAATTGCCCAGGCCGATTTTGAGCGAACTTTGCCTGGCGCAAAGGGTCAAGGTCGAAGACTGAAAGAAGAGGGCTCTTTTTTCGTTTAACCCACGACCCTCCCCAAATGTGTAGACTCATGCAGAATCCCTTGTGAAGGTACAGGTGGTGAAGGACCAGCGTGTCAGGTTCGTAAAATGATGAGCAGCAGAAGTCGGGAAGCTTTAACCTGGGTCCCAGGTTACAGTTTGAGGGCTCAAAATTACGTGGGGGTTCCTTTAAAGCTTCGGTAGTTTCTCACTAAGCTTCTTAGCTTGGATCTAAGGCCAATTTTACGCACGTGGAAGGACTGCTTTTGGGCAACCTAAAGTAACTTTTTTGCGGACACATTTATCCGGCTTATTCGAAGTGAGCCGCTGTCCTGATTGATTCTGTTGGTGTTCAGGAAAGCACGGTTCACTTGTTGTGTTTGATCGAGTCAACAAGAACAACTGCACAAATCATCGGTTTTTCTCTTCGGAGCCAGAGTGATTTGGACCCTCTCTCAAATGGCTTGTACTCACAATTGGAGGAGGCCCGGGACGTGTTCATGGTTGCAACCCAAGCGAGTCCTGTTCAAAACTGGTTTCCCAAGCTCAGCCAAACAAAACAACCAACACAAATAAGCCACCAAAGAAACAGCAACCCTTTACCCTCAAACCCAGTAAGCATGGGATATCGCCTATGTCCCTTTTTCCGAAGGCATCGCGAATGGTTCTTCCGTGCGAGGCCCTTGCACCAACTTGCACGGGTCAACTTGTACAGAGCCAGAATGCACAGAGCAACTTGCCCAGAGCCATTTTCACAGAGTCAGGTGCACAGAGCCATTTGCGCAGATCTACTTGCGCAAAATGAAACTTTAAGATCTTTAAGTGCAAAATAAATACGCAAAGCGTCCGCAGTTCCAGCTGGATAACCGCAGCCTTTAAGTGCAAAAGTAGTACTCTAAGTGCTTTGGCTGCAAAGTCACAACCTTTTCGCACAAAAGTAGAGCGCAATGTGCGTTCCCGCGGAAAATCGCAACTTGCGCAAAGAAGCTGGAACGGGGCACTCGCCGAGAGCGACGCGGAGACTTGCACACAGCAACTTGCGCAGAGCGCTCATGTAAAGATGCTTGCACAGAGCAACTTGCACTGAGCAATGTGCGCTGAGCTATCGGCGCAGAGCACCCTTGCACGGAACATTGCTGCGCAGAGAGTTTCGCAAATGTGCGCAGAACAACTTGAACAGAGCACTTGCGCAGAGCAACTTGCGCAAGGCATTTGCACAGGCCACTTACGAAGAGCAATTTGCAAAGAATCTTGCACACTGAGCTCGCGCAGGCCAACTTGCATAAACCCACATGCGCAGAGCACTCGTCGCAGAGACCGACGTGCAGACTTGCGCGGAGCAACTCGGGCAGAGCAAGAGTGTTCAGGCAGAGCCACAACAACAACTTGTGTACCGCACCTCAGAGCAATTTGCATTTAGCAACTTGCGGGCAGCATCTTGCCGCGCGACGCTGCGCAGTCTGCTTGAAAAGCTGCTGTCGCGCGCCAGGCCAAGCCTTCAGGTTCTTTAACTCATTGCGTGGAAAATATCATTTTGCAGGGGGCCTGCTATCATCACCGCGGGAGGATCGGGGGCTTAATGAAACATGGCGGCCACATGCTTTTGGGCAAATCGTCTAGGTTAGGGGGGTAGTTTGAGGGTCCAAGACACCATCTCACGCGCGCCGTGTTCGCCTGACGGCTCGATCCAGCGGTGTTGTTATTTGTTTTTTGGGGGCTCAGAGTCGAGACCGCCGGGCCATGGAACCCATCAAGGGCCCGGCTGCCAGCACAGAACACAGTCAATTTAGTATGAAGCAGTCTTGTTCAGACTGAAGGTGTCTTCAACCTGACAGCATGAAATCTTTTCTTTCACCCAATTCCAGAAGCAAGTCGCTTAGACCAGAAGCTCAAGCCAGGTTCCAGGTTGGCGGGAGGGCCTTTGGCTCATAGTTTGAAGAGATACCAAAATGACCTCCAATCCTTGCTTTGCAGAACCCTTTGGGCAAATTGGTTCCCAGGATTTTGTTTAGGGGAAATCAACCATCTTGGGGTAGCCAAAAAGTTGTCAAACCCAGGGTCTGATGGTTTTAGCCAATGCGCCTTTTGGCATCGCCAGACGTTAAACAAATAAACTGTTCACGCATCGCTTAGATCCGATGTCGGATCGATCGGGTGACTTTCAGCTCAATCCAGCGTCGCGGCAGCAAGACCTTTGGGGTCCCATCACGTGCTACCGACTCAATCCATGGAAGCAGAGATATGCACATGCTTAGCACTATATACATAGATTGTACCCTTGCCCCCTTGGACCGGTAACATATATATATATTAGCTGCCAATATTACGTGAGGAACACAAAATTCATGGTCTTGTGATTCATATGAGCTTGCCCCATTTGCATAGGCAGAGGCCCCTCTTTGTGACAATGATAGTTGCGGTTTTGCCTATGTGTTTTTTGGTCCTTTGCTGCTCTCCCACATTTGTTTTGGGCATACAATGCTTAAGCCTAAATGACTTTGCACAAAGCACCAGACCTCCGAAAAGGTTTGGTTTGACGGTTTTGGATAGGGCTTCTTTTGAATCAGCCACGTAAGCTGTGTTCAGCCATTGTTGCTCATAGCCGTTTGGCAAACTTACTAGGTTTTTTGCCTGCAGGTTTCAGGCCCGAAACAGTTGAAACGGTTTCTGGCCAGTCAGCTCAGTATCTAACGTATCACAGCTGTGGCCATGTTGACGTTTTTGGCTAAATCATGATCCTACCTGTTGCATTGTCCATGCCCCAAGACTTCCCATGGGAATCTTTTTAGTTGTTGTGGCCTTTTTTAGCCCATGGCATCATTTTCCCTGTTGGGAACAAGGACCCCTATCAATTCACCACCGTTGGAGTGATTAAGATTTGATGTCCAATTGACGTTTGCCGAATCTTGTAACACTGAGTCTGAAGAACTTGTCTAGCAAGTCATCATGTTGGGATGGAACAGTTTTGCACACATCTTCCACACCTCCTTTTAGCATCTTCCTTCTGCCACCCTGACCTGACATCCTCCCTTGAGTTCCTTTTTGCAAACATTCGAGAATACCATGACTTTGTAATGTTGAGGGCATCGATGTCTCCCCCCATCCCACCGCAACCCAACAACTCTGTTCTCTGGCAGGTCTTTTTTAAGCTTGGTTGTTGGTTATGTTCATTTTCGGTGGGGGTTGCGGAGAGCAGGTTTCCATTTTGCTGGACAGTGGATGCCCTAAGTGTTGCCCTTTGAATTCCAACAACTTTCTCTGGCTTTGATTTCGTTTTGGGATCCACCCAAGGGACGGAAAGAAGCCCTCACTCTTGAAGCATTTTTCTCAGCCTATTTCGAAGGTTCCATGTGAGCTTCGGTCAACATGTCCAGGACTCAAATCAAGTTTCCCACACAAAAAAAAACAGGGGAGAACCTCTAAGTGTCCATGTCCTCCTGGGGAAACCAAGTAGATTTGACAGTGCCTCATGTATGTGTTTCTGTTGGTGGGACCCCTTACCACCTTGGTTCAGGGGGAAACCACAAGAAACGCCACCCTCTTGAGGCCTCCAGATATGGAAGGGTATCTGCAATACCGATTCAGAGCAATAACAAGGGGAGCTATGGGAAGTTCATGAGCTTTAATGGTACTTCAGTCACTTGTTGGGTCTGGACCAGTGTAGTGGCAAAACAACAAAATGACTTTCTTGACCAACCCGCTTGTTGGGAAGTTCTGGCTCTGGCGCTGCTACGGCTTAGAATTGGCAACATGATGCAATTAAGCTCAACCCGGGGTTTAGAAGCAACAACCCAGGTTTGGCGGCCAGTTGTTGTTGTGTTTAACCTTCAACTTGTTGGGGGAATGTGCGTTGTCGCCCAGGTCCCCCAGTAGCTTTTACCTTTTGTTTGTGGAGGGAGGGTTCCCTTACTAAAACAGACTACAGAGAAAAGTTGATACCCTTATTCTAAGCTCTATACTGGAGGACCTAGTCTAGTCGCACTCGCCCACAACAAGCTTTTAGCTTTTTGCGCAGGCCATAGCCACCCAGCCGGCGTTCATGATGAACACGGGAGTTTCTCACATCGCGAGCCCCGTTTTGGTGAGGGAAACAAAAAAGGAAACCAAGGATTGTGCGGGAATCAAAAGTTTTTTCATGGGAGGTCCCTTAGAAAAAACCACAAATATGATGATATTTCCTGCATGGGAGATAAGCTATGCATGGTCATTGTTTTGGGCCCGAAATGGAATATGGATCAACGAGCCCATATCGTTGTGTCGCTCGTGTTCGCGCCCCAGTTTTTCTTTCCAAACTTTCGAGTCGAGGACTGGCTGCGCCAGCTGGTGGAGGACATCCGCGCGCTACTGCCAGAGGCGCCGAGTCGGGAGGTCAGACCCAGGTATGCTATTCTTCCCCAAAACAAGTACAAGGGAATTTGGTAGTTGTATTTTGTCTAGAGCCGATATCTAAAACCGAGCTGAGAAACACCCGCTTGTGTTGGCTGGTTTAAAGGGAAACCTAAGCGAAAACCACCCATTGTGGGCCCTCTCTATTTTGACACACACGCCCGTATACATCCCGGCTTGATTGCCGGGGGGGCCGGTTCCACAATTGACCAAGAACCCAAGATATTTGGTGTCGCGAAATGGCTGGTAGCCCAGGGGTTTTACAGGAGAATTGAGGGTTGACCTGGGGTTGTCACCTAGCTGGACCATCCAAGTGTGTCGTTCTTTTCAGGTACCACCTAAGTGGTGCAAGGCCCGACAGCTACCAGGTGTTGTTTGTCCAGTGACCTGACGGCTTGGGCTGGGGGATATTGACAGAAATCCCATTGGGTGCCTGGTTTCTTCTTGTGGGATTTGGCATCAAGGGTCGATGAGGTGAGGATTTTGGGGAAGGTTATTTTTGCCAGGCCAATGGGGGCTTGGGAATAAATGCGCCCCTCTAGAGGTGCCCTTTTTGTAGTGAGAAACAAATGACCAAAAAGGGCAAACGCCTTGGCGTGTCGATGAATGACCCAGCCGACCCCAGAGACGTGAGGGGGCGTCACACAAACTTGTCCAGCATCTTGTACTGACTGCCCTGAAATTGGAGAACGTTGCGCAACCGATTGCGCCTCTAAAAAGATTGGGACCTCCACATCGCTCATTGCGTTTTGGCCGACCCAAAGGCAAACCGCATCAACCCGCCAACCCATGCTCCAGCGAAATCACGACGGCCTTCCATCGAAGGACGACTCGTCCCTGGGGTCGTCGACATCGAACCCCGGCAGCGTGGGCCATCCAGAGCTTTGCGACCACCGCTGCGCCTCGGCAGATAAAGTCTGCGCGCGAGCCGACGCGCGGCAGGAGCTGCAAGTCTTTGGGCTGGAACACCCTTTGGTGGGGTGGCGGGGTGGGGTTGGGGGGGCACTCCCGGGAGTGGCCTTTGCTTTAACGGGCTCGTTGGGGTCGCCGCTATTCTTTTCCTAGCAACTAAGTCATCTGCACCGCCCAGATGTGACCACAATCCTTGCTTCCTCCCTCAGCGCCTTTCGGCCTTGCCGGCTTGGGAGGCTACGCTCGCCATGTCCTCGGTCTCCACAGATCCCAAGGAACCCTCACCCTCCCATCCAGCCGTATCTCCACTTGAGATGCCCGAGTCCACCCTCGTAGTAGGCCTCGAAGCCCTTAAAGACTCTCGCTTCTGCTGTTTAATCTCCACCTCCACTCCGTTAACAACCAGCCTCGTCGAAGTTGGATTCTGCTGCTCAAGCCCCCACTCCTCTTGCAGTTTCCAACTCCTACCCCACTGATCGCAGACCATATGCACGTTCTTCCGTCGAAGCCGCGCCACCGGATGGTTCTCGACAACCCGGGCGGGCTCTGCCACCTTCATCATTTTCATCACACCGCCAGCCACTGCCTTGGTGGTCCATCTCACCACCATCGCAGCGCCCACCGCCATGAGAAGAGCACATCCGGCATAGTTCCATTGCCCTCCAGCATTGTGTCGCTCGTCTCCTTCAAGCCCTCCGCTTGCGCCAGAAGACTTCCGGGCAGTGGTGCCTACAAATGGCTGCAGATTCCGCTCGGCCATCCTGCTGGGGTAGGTCCGGTTCATTTTCCCTCGACCTCTTTTTCGTGGGCGGTTCATCTTCTCTGCCCAATTCTTTCAGGTTCCCCGACCTGGTTTCTTCCCCGTCCGGCCCTCCTACAGTCTCCGGTTCATCTTCTGGCGATCTTACCTTTCTTCTTGTTGGCCCAGTGGCTCTTCTTTTCAGCCCATTGGCCATCCTTGCACATCCCAAGTTCCACCAACAAGCTACCGAACGCTTGCCCTAGCAACAACTTGGTGAGACCATCAGCTACCAGCTGCGAACCCGGCATGTGCTCCAAGACCCACTCGCCCTAACGCCCACCTCAAGGCCGATGCTCTGATCCTGAGATGTCTGGTTCTCCAATTCCCAGATCCGTTAGAGGCCAAACTGATCGCCGCCATATTGTCCCCATCCGCTTATGCAACCTTCTCGCCCGTGACCACCTCTGCAAGGGATACCAAAGCCCGGCCCACCGTCAACGCCTCGCAGTAGCCGATCAGCTCTCCCTCTGCGGTGCTCTGGGCCACAAAGGGCTGCCTCACCGACTCCATCATATCGGAGCTCCCTCGACGAAGCCCACAATGCCCTGTACGCTCTTATCCTCACCAGCCCCGGCGCCCATGCAGACCACCGTTTTGTCTGGGCGATTCTTTCTTCCAAGTTCTCCGACCACGTCTCACCGCCTTGGCCAGGTCCTGTAACCTCCCCCAGTCCTTGCAACCCTTCCAGGTTCGTGGCTATGGTCGTAGGTGTCCTTCGTTCATGCCCCAGCGGTCCTTGATCTAGATGACTCATCTCCATCCTGTACCGCAGTGCGAAGGCCTTCCACGCCCGAAAGCGCGACAGGCTGACCAACTTTTCCTTCGGGATATCCACCCTGTAGTCACCGGGATCTCAAGGTTGCTCCTGAACATACCCAACCGTCCGTCGGTAAGCCCTTTCTTCTCGCCGTCTCCTCTGCTATGATGAATACCGTCATCATCCTCAACCACAGGATTGAGTCTCCCTCTACCATCTCCTTCTCCGAGTTCGTGAGGTTCAGGAAGCCATAGGGGTATTGTCTCTATTCCTTCGCACCGGCCTCGGTCCTGGTGATCTCGATCTGCGACAAGGCGGGCCCTCTATCAAGCTCACCATCTTCCCACTCTTCGCCAAGGAGAGGAGGTAGCCATAGACATCATCGCTGTGCAAATCCTGTGCAGGATTATTCACCTTGTCCAGGCACATAATCACCGTGCCATCCTTCTCCATGTCCAGCCACTCCTTACCCGAGAAAATGTGCACGTGAACTCTCTGTGCCCTCTCAATTGTTCTTCTCCTCCTGTTCCACGGCAACTTCACAGGGTCGTCGTCTTGCGCAACCACCAACCTGGCCAGTATCTCCGGCACGTCGGCGAAGAGCTCCTTCAGCGCGAGCATGGCCTCGTAGGTCGGGTTCTTGGTGGACGTCAAAAGGGCCCTTCAGCGAAAGCTTCCAATTGAACTCCGCCTTTTTGTGTTCCATCTGCTCGATGCCCAAGGCCGCACTCTCCTCAACCATAGGGCACCCTGAAATCATGGTGACCTCTACCGGGCTACCCTTGTAGGTCACCGATGGACCACACCACCATGTAGCCGGCTTCCGGCATCGCACCCATCGGCGCTATGACCTGCGTACCTTTCTCTGCCAGCAAAGTCAACGTCCCTGGCTTACTCCGCAGTGCAGATGCTGGAGCCATCCGCCAAGTGCACAACGATCTCAGCCTGGTTCCATTCTTGGCTTCTCCAAGGTCTCGGTGCGTTGCGCCTGTCCAGACCCGTTCCGCGGCCTTCATTACCCACCTGGTTCATCACGATCACCGCATTCATCGAAGGCCGCAGCGAGCGAAGAAGACGAGTTGCTTCCGCCAACAGCTCCCCCGTTCTGCCCGCACCACCCGTAGGTCCACCACCTGTAGTAGCCGCCGCTGATGTAATATCCTTCTCCACCACCATTCCGCTGGCTTCTCCACATCCTTGCGATTTTTCAGCACTTCCACTTGCACCTTTTCCTTCACCTCCCCCCGAGCTGCTGCCCAGCTCGCACTTCGCCGCTTTCACCGCCGGATTGGGCATTGGTCTGCTTCCAACCTGTGGGTTCCCTGCCTTCGGCCTTCCTGTGGGTTTTTGCCCCACAGTTGCAACACCGCGCCGCTTTGTCCGTGACTCCCTCCCAATCGGGAGGCCACTTGCAGCTCCGGCATGCTCTACACCCATTTTCCGAGGAGAAGTACCTGCAGCTGATCACGTCCTTCTTTGCAGATCCCGGTGCTTGTTGGTGTACTCCATGACCAGCATGCTCATTTCCACCACTCATCGCCTTGACCTTGGGCTGCACCGCCCCTTCGCCAACCATCAACTTTGCCGTATCCATCTCCGCCAACAACAGCTCGGAGTGGCTCTCGCTGTCCCAGCTGTGACCTTGCCTGGGCCACCCTGAACGCTTGAGTGCCTCCTTTCACCAGTTGAACCACCCGTCCAAGTCCCTTTGGCTCCAATCTCCTGCGCCCGCAAGTCGTACCTCCGCCACTCTCGCACTGCTGTTGCCGCGTAGCTCATGTTGCCCAGGCCCGTGAGCTTCAAGATGAGAGCTCCTTCCCCCGGACCTCCAGGTAGGTACGTAACCAGCCTGTGTAATACTCCAGACGTTTCGCGTGCCGAGATCAAAAGAAGTGTCACACCCCTCTGCTCCGTGACGAACCTCGGGGTTTTCAGCCGATCTGGCACGTCCACTGTGATCTGAGGCCTTTCCAACGGCATCGATTTCAACCAGACCTTGTAGAGCTGCTTCGGCCCCAGGGTTCCAGTCCACCACTCCTCTGCTCCTTGGCGAAGGACCACTCATCTGCGCTCCTCCCTGCGCTAACCAGTCTCCCAGCGTCAGCGGCGAGTGGTCCTATGCCAGCTCCGGCAATTCCACTTTCCCACCAGCGCCTCCTGATTCTACTTGCTTGACCACCGCCTTCGGGTCTTCCTTCTCCCAACCCTTCCAGTCTGTCCATGCTTCCCAGCTCCGAGATGGCCATGTCGCTTGCCACCAATGATCATCTTCCGGCCACTGCGCTTGCCACCCACGATCCACCTCCTGGATCACCATCTCCTTCGGCGGCTCGCCTTCCGGTAGCCTCGTTCCTCCTGGTGTCATTCTTGCACCCCTCGTCGGCGATCTCGGTGGCGACCTCGGGTCTCGGCGTTCTCTCTACTCTAGGAGGTGGCGGCGGCGGTGGTGGCGGCACCACCATCAAGTGAAAGGCTTAGTTGGCGTTGCAAGCACCTCTACTTGCTCCGCCGGCGTTGCAAATCTCTCTGCCTTCTGATCATGGTTTTCCTTCCAGAACTCTGCTTCCACCTGCCGCTTCCTTACCTTTGCCCTCAAGTCCTCCATCACGCCGAAGAGGTACTTCCGTTGCTGCTCCATTCCTCGCAGCTTTCTGCATGCCTTCATGAAGTTCTTTTCGAAACATCTCTTCCGCCAGGTCCAACTCCCCGATGAGCTCGTCGTCATTATCCCGCCGAACCTTCTCCGGAAGCCAAACCTTGTGCTCATCATTCCAGATCCAGTCCAGGTTCAACGGGGTCATATTCCTCGAGGCACTCGTCACCGTCTGTGCCCTTCCGGCAGCAAGTACACCTCTGTTCCCCGTCCGCTTACACGCAGCTACCCACGATCGCTGGTCCTGAAGTTCTGGATCTTCCATTTCTTCATCATGCTCTTGACCTTCATCTGCGTATGGTTCTCGCTATTCATGTAGTAGGTCTCGTTCTCGGCCTGGCCGTAGAGCTCTCGCGGATCCTGCCTCCAAACTTTGCCTTCTGTCCCACCAGGACCACGCAGTTCAGCTTCTCTTCCGACAGGTCTTCCCCGCATAATGCCAGGTCTTCTTGCCTTTCCTTTTCCGGCCCCATCCCCATGACCGGGTAGTCAGCCACCTCCTTGTCGAAGCCCTTCTTCATTCCCAGGTAGTCGAGATCCTTCACGTTCTCGCCCATCACCCGGACGTCGCATTTCTTCTTGCGAACCTTGGCCTCCACCATTGGCCATTTCTACCTCCATTTCAGCCCTTTCAAGGTCTGCGGTGAGGTCCTTCTTGATCTCTCTCCAGAGCTCCTCACCGATTGTCCGGTTAGGCGCCGCCTCGGGGTGCATACCGATCTGCTGATCGCGCCCTTCGAGTTGACCGTCGCCATCACCAGGTTCTTCATAAAGAGCTCCTTCATTTCCCAGCTTTTCATCTGTTCCCGTCACTGGTGGCAGCCTACTCGGTCGGCTCTAAGCACCGCTTCTTCTCGTGCTAGCAGCTAAGTCTTGACCTAAAAAAGGGGCTCCGGAATTGGTCCATCGGGACGGGAAATGGTGTGGTCGAATACATGAAGAAGATGGGCGCACGCAGAGCCAAAATCAAGTCTGCCCTTGGGGACGGAATCTTTGGCCACAGAACAAGCATGTTCTGTCTCTCTTCCATGTTTCGTTTGGAGAAAAGTCATGGATATTCCGGAGACAGGGTTGTTTGAAATTTGCGGTCCCACCGTAGTACTGTCTCAATACGACAACACAACGATGACACAAACGATACCCTCTTTCAAGCAATCCTGGAAGTGGACGCGGAGGTTCCCTTTCAAAAGGAAAGTCGTCCTGTACCTTCCTATCAGCAATGTTGGATGATTGGGGGAGGGCAACCAAAAAGTAAGGCAAACAGCTGCGTTAAGATCGTGGTCGTTCAGAAGCAAAACGGCCTTGTCTCTAGTGGCTCTAGTGGAGTGGAACACGGTTAGCCAAAACCAACACGCTGCAAAATCAACCAATTTGCACTTTGGCTTCTGACTCAGGACCCTTCAAGCGAAGCCCCCAAAGTTCAAGCAGAGGGTACCCAAGTTGACCCCTCGCGCCGCTTTCCAGCTGCAGGCATCTACTTCATGAAGGGCCGGTGTCAGCAGGGCGGCTCCTGCGGCTTTTGCCACCGACACCACGGCTCACAGCCAGGGACACTCAGTGAGACGAAATCCGGCCGTGGGCAACCCTCGCCTTTGGGTGTTTGGAGTTTTCCTACGGGGGAAACACAGGGCGAGGATGGCCCAAGGGATGCAAATTTTGGCGCTCCACGGAAGTTCACTATCATGTACTTGGGGTTTGAGATATGGGTGTGGCTCAAAATTAAACAGGAGGGGTTACGCAGGTGTTGGTCCATGTTTCCACTTGCCAGGGTTCCATTTTGGGTACCAGTTTTTTGAGCCACAGCCATATGAGCTTCTGAAAAGAGGGGTCCCCTTCCCATCAAAGCCAAAAGGACACCAACCACTTGGAACAATTCCAACCTTGAGACCTTCTTTCCGTTCGGTGCGTGGCACTTGAGGTTCAGGCAACCTGCCCTGTTGGGGAGTCATTCGGGTATGGGTCAAGAAACCACAGGTTTTAGGCCCTATATATATATATGTATATTTGCGAGGGTTCCATTTTGGGGTTGCCCTATATATTTTTGACCCGCACCCATTTGTCCTGTTGTTTGCTATTCGGCATGCAACCAGAGCTCCACCCTGGCGTGTGGCTTTGGGGGGTTCAAGGAGAGGGGCCTTGGCGGAAAGAACCAGAAGACCAAAAGGGTTTTTGTGTGATCCATGTTTAGTGGCCCCCAAAGATGATCTCACCTAATTTCCAGCTTCGACAGGGTGAGGACGTTCTTTGCTTTGAGAGAAATCGCCTTTCGAGATCGACGATTTCTGGGTTCGACTAACGAGTAGAGAACTGTTTGCAGGTCGTCCAGCTGTTGCGCCCCTGAATGCAAAGGCAAGCCGGGATTTACAAATGAGTATGTTTGTTTTTTAGAGTACCCTCTTTTGTGAATTGGTTTAAAGGAAAGCCACAAGGACACTATTTGGGGTCTCATTTTTTGGACACCCCCAAATCGGTGATGGTTGTTTGTTGTTGTCTTTGCTCGGGAGTGCAATGAGGGAATCCGGATCCAATTCATGCTATCTGACCATCGCAGGTTTCTTGCCGCAGAGGTGCCAGGCGTCGATGATCCGAAATTCTCAGGGAAGGCTCCTCGCTCTTCGTTCTTGGTTGCCCTAAAACCGTTCCCAGAAAATGGGTTGGTTAATTACCCTGTACCCGCATACAAAGACCTCCCCAAGCTAGGCATTGTACCCGGAAGATTGGTGTGACAGTATCAGGTTGAAAGATGCAGAAGTCACCCCGGTGCAGAAGTGTAAACCCAACAAAACCTGTAGGCCTATGACCATATGGCTTCCCTGACTTCATGGAGTGAACAGCAAACCTTTGGTGGAGGCATTTCGAATGGTACGAGGGAAAACACAGGAAGAGCAACGTTTAGGTGTCCCTGGACCCTCAAAGCCGATTCATAGCTCATGGCAGGAGCTGTGGTTCAACAAGCTGCCAAGAAGGTGCCCTCTTTTTCCATGACCACTGGAGGTCTGGGTTCATTCCCACGTTGTGGCTCATATGCTCACAAAGAACAGCAATCGGGGATCGTTCTTTCGGCAACCGACACCCCCCTCAAAATTGGTCAAGTTCGATTGTTTGGATCTCTTCTTCCCCGACTACGATGCGATCAGATCATGGGTTTTGATTGTTGAACCTGACTGTATGGGAGAACTGTCTGTCCCGGCTTGTGGGTTCCATGTTGAGCTGTGAAGTCGCACAAGTGGTTTCCCTTTTTTCGCATGTTTCACGTTCCCTCGGTGCACGAATTATCGCGATGAGACACTCCCAGGTCTCCCCGACCGCCCGACCGCAACCGCAACCCGAACCCTGGCCCGGAGACGATCCCGAGCACTCCGGAGCCTAGTGGGGCAGAACCCCCCCAAAAAACGTCCAGGTCTTGGGGAAAGCATGGACCAGAATCAGAAGAAAGCATGGTTGGAGGGCCCAAGTAGTCTTGGCCTAGATACAACTGGCCCTTCTGGTCTCAGGCCGGCCCACCCAGACAAGAAGCAGCGCACGCTTTTTGACAGATCGGAATTGGACATCTCAGGAGTCACCTTCTTGAATGATAGGGGCCTCTATTGCGGAAAGTTTGTTCCTAATTCAGGATCCTGTGACAGTTCGAATGTGGAAAGTGTTCTTTTGCCGGGAAAGAACGCCGGAACAAACCAGGCACAAAACAACTGGCCAAAAAAGTCGGGCAACAAATACAGGCAACCAAATCCTGGCAAACATTAGGAATGCCTTTTGTTGTTTTGGTACCGAAACCGTCAAACTTAATTTGGGATGACTTCTTTACACAAATGCAACGAAAGCGGGTTGCCCACACGAGGCCCTGATACTCTTGAATGTGACTGTTCTGGAGTCCGCTTTAGTGTCCAACTTTTTTGTGGGGTTGCTGAAGTTCCCAAATGAAAGCCTTAGCCTTTTAATTCCTTTTCAAGGGTGGTTCGCCAAACCAAGCTCTTCCCAGCTCAAAGGGTACAGGTTTCAGATAGAGGAAAACCATTTTGCAAGTGGTCCCCAAACCAATAAATTTAATTTATCTTCTTCACACAAAAGTAAGGGCAACCAGTCACACAAGGGGGGCTGGCTGCCCACAATCACAAGAGGCGCTGATCCTCTTAATGTGACGGTGTTGGGGTCCTCTTTTTAGATTGGTTTCAGTTGTTTTGCGCAGCAGAACCTTATCCTATGCTCTGCTTTAGACAGCATGCCTTTGGAAACTAAAAGGGTAGGTCGCTAGAGCCACGCCTTCTGTCAAAGACTGAAGCACGCCAAATTAAAAGGGTAGCTTGCCCAAGAAGTTGCTATTCGACACCCTCTTCGAGGAAAATGAAGGGCTGACAACCTTCCACTGTTGAGGGCGTGTCACATTGAACAGGGCCCAACATTATTTGATTCCCAAGAAGCCGAAAAGCACAGGCGCTTGAAACGGACCTGATTGGTTGAGTTCTTGCCCGTTGAGTTGGCCGAATCACTGCGGTTCGAACCTTCAACCCAGCCCAAACGAGGACATGGCCCAATGGCAATCCCGAAAGTAGCCCAAAGCCTAAAACTGGAGTCTTCTCCAACATTCTTAAGCCATGTTTCGGGAAAAAGCGCCACATCTGAAAATCAGATCTCTGGGAATGTACCCGTTTTTTCGTAGGCGTTCAGCTCGCGAGGAGCAGCGCTTGGACCTGCTGCTGCCTTTCCTGGCGGCGCGTGCGCTGGAGGCCAAGCGAAGCGTGTCGAGCCGAGCGAGGGGACAATGGGCGGGGCGCAGTGTATGGGTGGCTCGTCGATTTTTGTGGAGCGACCCCCTAACTTGGCGGTGTTCCTTTTTTTTTGTTGGTTGCCCTTTGTGGGTTTCCTTTTTTGCAGGGAAACCGAAGGGAGACAACCAAAGGCATTTTTCTGTTGCGGGGCCCTATTTAAGCACAGACCTACATGAGGGTTTAGCTTTGTCCAGTTGGTTTTTTGTGGTCGTAGGAAACCAAAGGAACACTGTTTTGACAGTTTTTATTTTAAAGTACCCCACCCCCACTGGAATTTGGATGGGCAGTCCCAGACATCCGGCGGTTTAGTTGTTTGCATGAATTCGAGTAGAACATTTCAATATCAGGCTTTGAGTGTGGTTCAGTGTTGTCGATTACATGGGCTAAAGTTGCTGATGGAGCCTGGAGGCCGCAACCTTGGTCTTTGTAGGAGAAACTATGTGTGGTTTTTGGGGCGAGCGCGTTGTGTTTTTCACAAGCAACTGTCACAACCGAAAAAAGGAGAACTGGAACTGGTGTGTCAGAATTGCTTTGGAGAAAGAGGACTGACACCAGCCAGTCTTACGGGTTTCCCAAGAGACACCCTTGAGTTCTATTTGTGTCCTTGCCGTGGGCCTTAGAGTTTCGCTCCATGCTTGTTGGGAAGACCAGCTTTAGTGGGACATATTTGCCCATCCATGCAAGCAATGCTACCAAGATGATGACATTTCAGCCTGGTTTGCTCTTGTTGTGGTATACCCTCAAGGAGAGAGAGAGTGCGGGTGCTAATAAATTCTTTGAGCCACGTCAGGTGCCCTAAGTTTTTTTCTCCCCATGGCGCCCTCTGCTTTTTTCTTGCCGATTTGCCTTTGCTCGTTCCCTCATTGGCCGGTTGCACTCTACTTCTTTGGTTCCGGAGCGCCCCGCGTGTTTTCGGCAACCTTGCCAGTCAGAGTTTGAGGGTGACGTGGGCTTGGGCTGTGGCTTTACGCGCATCCAGGTACCTTCCTTCAGGTACCAAGGCTGGGTGGCAGCTGTTCAAACATTTGTGTGTTGATCAACCCCATTTTGGTTTGCCCGTTTGGCAGGGCCTTGTTGAAAGACAATTGGCAACCGACCCTGCTCACCACCCCTTGTTCCATCAGCTGTCTTCCCTGCCATCTACTTTTCCTCGATTTTCCGGAGCTCCCAAAGGTGTGGCGTCGGATCCTTTTTTCAGTTCGGACTGAGCCCATGTTGGGCCCCGGATCGGAGGTCCAAGCCCTGTCGCATTGCCAAATTGGATTCCTTGGAAGGAATCCACCCGGCCCTGTTCAAGTCCGGGTTATGTTTCACAGGGCCTGAACGTCATCTTCAACGTTGTTTCCACCATGCTTGGAAAGTCGCATGACTGATAGGTGCAAGTGCCAACCCGACACGGGTTCAGGCACTGGCGACAGCCCCCACGTAGTCGCATATCCAGCTCCCGCTTTCGCTTGGCGCGCGCCCTCCCCGCCGGCGTGCCAAGCGAGGAGGGCTTGCCCGAGGGGGGCGCCGAGCTGCTGGAGATCATCCGCCAGCGTTTGCAGGAGCTCCGGCAGACTCCGGCGCCTGTGGATCGAGTTGAGGGTTGGAGGGGGGGTGGGCTTGGTTGGGGTTGGAGGGGTTGGAGGGGTTGGAGGGGTTGGAGGGGTTGGAGGGGTTGGGGGGGCTGGAGGGGTTGGAGGGGTTGGAGGGGTTGGAGGGGTTGGAGGGGTTGGAGGGGTTGGGTGGGGGGTTGGAGGGGTTGGAGGGGTTGGAGGGGTTGGGGGGGTTGGAGTTTTGGAGGGGTTGGAGGGGTTGGAGGGGTTGGTTTGGCGGGGTTGGAGGGGTTGGGGTTGGAGGGGTTGGGCTTGGAGCGGTTGGAGAGGTTTGAGGGGCTTGGGGGGTTGGAGGGGTTGGGGTTGGAGGGGTTGGAGGGGTTGGAGGGGTTGGAGGGGTTGGAGGGGTTGGAGGGGTTGGAGGGGTTGGAGGGGTTGAGGGGTTGGAGGGGTTGGAGGGGTTGGAGGGGTGGGAGGGGTTGGAGGGCAACAATTTAAAATTATGCAATAATAATTAAGAAAGAAAGGTGAAGGAACAAGCTCAGGTGCTGCCATCATGTTTTAAAAGGGTCACAACAACTTGTTCACAGTATCTGTTTTTAGGGAAACTTGACTTAGACCTAGAACACTATGCTTGGAATGTGGTAAACACATATCTCTAAAAAATAAGATTATTTTTTGACAAATTGATCAATCAAGGGAGTTAAGATTAATAGTAATAAAAAATAATACTGAGAATGACGAAAGACAAAACAACTCAGTGGCCCCTTTCAGGTCTCTCCAAGAAACCTGACCTTTGAGCCCGTTGTTTTCTTTCAGGGTCCTTTGCAGGAGCATTCCATACCTCCAAACAACAACTATTTGGAACGGTCAGCCTGAACCATTTGTCTGGCTTCTTTTGAGGCGCCTAAGCCTGAAGATTGCCCGCTTCAGCCGGGCCGCCTTGCGAATCTGGACAAAGTCTTGCGGCGGATGACCTTCTCAGGCGGGAGGGGTTCTTGAAAATAGACAAACAATGCAATATATTGCATACTTGTACATACATATGGGTCTGGCTTCTTTTGAGGGTACCCTTCTTGGTTGGTTTGAAAGGGACGCCTAAAGCAAAGCCACCATTTTGGAGCGTTACTGCAACCAAGGATACACGCTAGAGTCGCCAACAAGCAACGCACATGAAGTCGGAAGTGACCTGTGGATGGTAGCTCGAGCCGCTGCAAATAGCTTGCTGCAAGTTTGGACAGTCTTGTGATTCCTGCCCAGTGCGCACTGTCATCATCTCGATGCATTGAAGATCCAGATGCCGCTTGAGAACTGCAACCAGTTTGTCAGAGCGTGTTCCAATGGTCTCGAGCTTGGGGAGATATGAATTCACTCAGAGCTGGGTCTGCGTGTTGTTGTTTCACTGGTAGCGCGCGAAAATGATCCTATCATCGGCTTGCTGTTGGTGTCCCGAGATCGTCCCAAAGTCCCGTGGAATCCTTGGCATAGCCGATTCCAGGTAATTAGCCCATTCCGGGAACCCTTCCAAGAAACTTGCAACCTGAAAGGGGAGTAGAGGAAAAGTTGTCTTGGGTGTCCCTTTGATTGTTTTCGCGCGAAATGGAGGTGTTGTTTCCCTGCGCGAAAGCGGAGTTTGGCTTTCCACGGGCTTGCTTGGTTTGCTTGGCTTGGCTTGCTTGGCTGGCTGGCTTGCTTGCTCGCTGGCTGACCTGCTTGATTGTTTGTTGGGGGTGATTGCTTGCTTATTCTTTTGTTGGGTGGCTTGTAACTTGCTTGTGTTGTTTGGTGTGTTGATTTGTTGGTTTGTTTGCTTGCTTGCTTGCTTGCTCGCTTGCTCGCTTGCTTGCTGCTTTGTTGGGAGGCTTGTTGGGCTTGGCCCTGCGGAACAAGCTGGACCGCGCCTTCACGGAGCGCCTGAAGGTCGCGTTCCAGGAATTACGCTCAGCCCTCTGAGTGAAGCTCCACGAGGGTTGGGCGAAATTGATTGAACCGGCTTAAATGGCCCAATTCCGTGAAGTTGGATTAGGTGTGGACCATTTGTTGCCAAGGAAGTTTCGTGACTTTTCCGGCCATCTGCTTAGGAAGTGGGTAGATGTTTTTTGCCAAGCTGAACCAACAGGAGGTTGCTAAACTCATAGTGGTCTGAACAACCCCGGGGTTTGATTCAAGAGGGTTCTTGGACCAAAGCTGAATCAACTTTGGTCTGCGGGATTTTGGTTTTGAGGGGTGGACCAAAAGACCAGCTTGTGGGATTGGTCCTAGTTTCTTGGATCTCACCCCCGTTTTATTTCAAGGTCCAGCACCTCATCGGCCGCTTTCCAACTCTGGGGCCACGAACTGCAACCTTGCAATACCTTGCAACTTCGCAGGCTCTGGCCCATCTTCACCAAAGACGCAAACCAAACCCTTTGCAGGGCTCCGATTCCGCTTGGGGAGACAAGAAGACTCCCTCTTCGCCCAGGATTTGTCTCTAACACGTTGGTTTCCGTCGTCACCTGGGTTTCGGCAATGGGTTCCGTGTAGAGATAGTTTATTCACTATTGGTTTTCCCAGCTCTACTGGCAGGTATTGTCCCTAAGACGGGGTCATCTCCTATTTGGGTTTGATACTTGTTTGGGAACCCTCTGGACATCATTTCGGTTGCGATTTCTGCACCATCTGAAAAGGCACTTTGCAAGGGTAGCTTGAGGGTCCAGATGGTTTGTGTTGGGCTTGAAGCCTAGGCCAAGAGCACGCGGCCCGCAGCACGCCCTAGCCATCTGCGCTGAATAAAGGCGTCGGCGAGCCAAAGTGCTCGTCAGTGGGCCGAATTTCTTGCGGAGGTACTAGACTTGGGGAGCTGAACTTCGCTGGCATGTGTTTAGGTATCTAGGTTGTGTGTTGTTTGTTGGGGGTTTGTTTGTTGGATTTTTATGTTTTCTTTTTTTTGGTAGGAGCCTACAAACAGATAGCGTTCTTTGCTGGTTGTTCATTTTTGGTAGGAGACTACAAAACAACAGTTTTGTGCTACCATACCAAGTGTTGGAAAGGATCTCGATAGATATTGGGAATCACAGTTGGGCAAACGCAGGCCCCAGCAGGTTCCCCTGAATTGGTGGTTTGGATTGGTGGTTTGGGGATTTGAACCCCTGGTTCTTGTGGAGGGTAGATGGGAACCACCAATCCAAACCACCAATTGGAAGGAAGCTGCCATTTAGATTTTGTGATAGAGGTACAAACGGGAGAAGCGGCGTAGTGCCATCCGCTTTACACCTGATTCTGGGACCACCCCACCTTTTGGAGGGCATCTGAAGTTCTTTCGGCTACAAGGTACATATGGTCTTGGCTACATGGGCATGACCCGGCTATATAAATGGTTGAAATGCACTTCCAAATGGTTGCATAGATCCTGCAATGATGTTCACCAAAGTACCGACACAAGTGTTCAGACCAGGCCCCAATTGTCCATGTTCTTGCGCGAATGGTTGCATGAGTTACGCAATAAGCCATAGACCGCTTCCAGGGGAAGCTAGGATCATTTTTCTGGTCAAATGGGGGTTGATCAAAACGTCCTTTACATTGGGTGACCATTAGGGAACCCCCCAAACAAGATGACTTTCACCACTCAAGGGGAAACGTGTCCTCTGGTCATTTTGGGGCCAGGAATATTGATCAAGCCCCAAATGGTATTTCGCAGATTGCAGCTTGAGTCCTTCATGAAGGTTCCATAGGGAACCTTTTCAGGTTCTATGATGAAAGTTCCTTTCAGAACCCAGAATTCCCAAGACCTTTAGCTATAAATCCAAACCAATATGCTTCTCAAGGCGTGTCCTTTTTTGTGGTTTCGGACGGGTTTCCCTGGATCAGGCGACGCCATGGGTTTCCCTGGGGAAGAGGCTTGGCGTTTCCGTGGGCAGTTTTTCCTTTGGCCATGAGCTTTGCGGGCTGAATATGGTGGAACATAAATCATCTTGATGCCAGGGTCCCCGATTAAAAATCATAGCATTAAAAACGTCCAATCTGGGGGTACCTGACACTTCTCTTGACACTGCGCTTGGCATCGGACGGAGGCACGGCAATTGGTCCCAAACTTCAACCAGTCCGTTCCGGATTCCTCAATGGCTGAAGATATCAATCGGTGCAGCAGCGACTCGGAGGTTTTGGCTTTGTACAGATCCGCCTACTTGGTGTCGAGATTCGCATTCCACATCCCCCATCCGCAAGTTTCAGCAAAATGAAGCCTGGGAGGGGGGGGGTCGGGGGGTCGAGGAGGGGGGTTGGAAATTTAAAGCAATGTGAATCATAAATTGAGCAGCGCTTGACATCCATTGATCATTTTAGCAGGTGCTTCCACTAGCTGGTGTAGTGGGATTGTAGCAAATCCTACATAAACCTGTACCACGTTGGTAGACCCAAAAGCAACGTGTTTTGGGTGCTCAGTTTTTCAGCTTGATTTTTCGCGGCAAGCTTACAGGTGGCTGGGAGGACAAGGATTTGTCGGGTCCCTCGAAGAACAACCAACCTTGGAGCAGAGGGTCCAAGTACAGGCAACATGTTGGGTTGGTTGGGGGTTGGTTGAGCGGTGGGGGGGGGGGGGGGGTTGGAAAGTTTCAGCGTGTATCCTATTTTTTGTGATCCCCTCAAAGCTGTTGCTTTCTTGTTGGGCTGTGAGATAGGTTTTCATACCAACCCGAGACCTTGAAATGGAGGAGTCGCAGGTTTACTGGGCCAGACCCTGACGAGCACCCGTCCCCGAGCAAAAGTGCAATGCAAGTGGCTGCGAAAGACTGCCGCAACAAAACACGTTGCAAGGAGTGCTGAATAAATTACAGCTAACTCAACTCCGGACGACCACCCTATCTGGAAAGTAGCACATCGAACCGCAAATGGGGAACCGCAAAGGGATGGAAAGCAAGCTTCTTGGGTTGACCTGTCCTGGAGGCTAGTTGTTGAAAGCACCAACAGATGCACAGTCAGCATGATATGCCCAATGGATGAACGAATTCTAAGGGTGGTTACTTGCCATTTGGGGTGGTCATCTGAGCATGTTTTGCCAATTGGTGGGGGTCACACTTGCCCCAAGCGTCAACTTGCGCGACCTGGATCCTTTTCGCAGAGAGGCACCCAACACCCGGGTTGGCCACTTTATGAGTCGGGATATGCCTCAAAAAGGGCACACCCATATAGTGAGGGGTATATATATATATAACATTAAACTCAAATATATATATATATATAGCATATCAGCCCCTTTCGTGCGCGCTTTCCCACCACCGTCTTTTGAGCGCCGTGTGCGACTCTCCTGGGCCATCGAGCCCAAGCGCCTGCAGGGGCTGGCCTGCCAAGGTTGGCTACTTGGAGTCGGGCTCCTTGGCAACAGCAGCAAATTAGTAAACAGGTCTGCTTCTATTTTCTTCACGTCTAGGCTGAAACAAAACGAAGAACTGACACGAATGGTCAGGACTGGCTGAAAACCTCAATGGGGGTCTCCAAAGGAGCTTTTGTTTCCTGCAAAGCGGTGCGGGGTGAAGGTAAAATAAAGCAGCTTATATACCAAGTAACGGTCTCATGTGCCCATGTTTGTCTGCAACTGCAACTGCAACATGTCACAGTCATGCAAATAAAGATATCTGCCGCAGCAACTTCTCTGCGCCCTTATCGCTTCCTCCGCCTTCTTTGCTCTAAGTCATGGCTCCTGAGGCACCTCAGCGCGCTCAATCCCTCGCCCGCTGATCTACCAGGACAACTTGGCTGGCAACATGACCTTCGACAAAGCAGTGGCCCACGCTGACGGCATGAAGCTGGTGCCCTTGGACAAGCCCATGATTGTCCACAAGGAGCACGGTGTTGTGAAACTGAGTGACCTGCCGGCCAAAATGGAGATCACCGACGGCAGCATCAAAGAGAAGCATCACTTTCTGGATGTGATCGCGGACTGGGAGGGCACTCTTGACTTCAAGAACATAGAAACGCTCTTCCTCCAGCAGCGCTATGCAGATCTGCCACCTCCACTCCTCTCCATGAAGGGTCAACACCAGGCTCCGTACACCATGCAGCTCATCATCCTGCCGAAGCCTGGGGGCAAACATGATATCATCAAGCGTATCAAACTGCAAGATGACGACAAGCTGACGCACGCCACCATCATCTCGATGTGTCATGGAACTCCTCTAGAGATTGATTTGCGTGGCAAATTCCGCGAGGGATCCCGAGGCTTCCAACACATGCTGCAGTCCATGGGCGGCTTCCAGGTAAAAACAGTTCTTATTAGGAAAGGATAGAAATGTAGATCACGGGGGGGTTGACCATATATATATATATATATGGTGAGGTTCGGTCAACATGTTCGCCAGTCTTTACTCAAGTTTGGAGAGACATTGCAGGCACACACTCCAGTTTGTCCATGTTGGTTGCAGGTAGCATACTTTGGGCAGGGTTGCCTCGAGCCTCAAAACCATGACCAAGCCGCTTTTGGGCCCGGAGCAGGCCCTTTGGAGCATCCCTGTGACTCAAGCATGGTAGCAAACAGAGTTTGGGGTGCTTCTCAGACGAATCCCTTTTGGCATGTCGCGTCGCGTTTTGCTGTCAAAAGGATCCGCCAAAGAATGGGCACAAGGGAGTGCAAGAACATCATGCGGTGGTGAGTGTGCCAAAGTTAGGATGCACAAAAAACATATTTTTTCCTTCTGGGTATGTCTTTTCTTTGAGGATGGATTTTTTGTGGTTTTGGAACGGAAACAAAAAGGAAAACCACCCATTTTAGGGGCTACCCCTGAAGAAAGACACCCTTCTGGCTTTCGCGAAGAAGGCTACCCTCAAAACAAACGCACACACACACACACTCTCTCATGTCCTGGGAGGGACATATGGGGGACGCTCTAAACTTCGAAAGCACGTAAACTTTGACGGAGATCCAAGAAGTAAAGGCTGCAGAACTGCAAGAATCGCTCCGCCTTGATTTTTCCTTTTAGGGTGACAATGTCGATACCCTTGGTCCAGCATTTGGGTAGAGGCCCAGACAGTTTGAACTGTTTGGCCGATAGTTAGCGTCAATTAGTTGAGTGTGAGCCACATTCAAAAGCCGAAGGGTAGGCCGGGGGTGCGTATAGGTGGCCCTTTGATTTCTGGGAAGACCATGATACGGGTATGGGTCAAAATTGAACCAGGACTTGGAGAGCAGGTTTGAGTCCATGTTTGTTTTAGACCCGCAGCCATGCCAAGTTTGATTGTGACTCATGTTGGACGGTTTCAACCCGCTCGCGCACCTTGTTGTCCTTCGGAGATCGATGCACCGACGGATTCGGATGCCATTTGATCATTCGTGCCGTGGTGCCATGGCTAACGTCGCCGTTCCCAACCCAAAGTGGGCACGCCGCACAGCTTCTAACAAACGGGGAGTCGCTTGCGCAGGACAGTCATGTAGCCAGACGGAACCCATGTTGAACCTATGGGTCACACAAGCACCCTGTTTTGTCCGTTCCTTTTTTGGCGCTGATTTCACCGCATTTCATGGGCTCCCTCAGGCAACCCCAAATAGCTCCGCCCCTTGAGGCTCCTGCAACACCTAGTTCAAATCTAGCAGGCACGGCTCTTTGCATTCTTAGTCAAGTTTTGGGTAGCCCAAATTCATGTTCGTGGCCTCGTGGGTGGAAGAGGACCCTCTTCCGGATGAGAAGCGAAAGGAAGCCAACGAATTTCAGGCGACCGCCTGATGCCTTGAATTAGATGCGACATGTTTTTGTTTTGGATGTGTTTTGTGGCACCGTAGCGAGCCCTTTTGGTTAGCATCCAAATGCAGACCAAAAGGACGGGCCATTTCTTGGGTCCTCTTCTCACTCATTGGGGGGTTCTTCGGATGCAAGTGAATGTTCCCCGAGTATGTCCAGGGGTCCTGAGCAACAAAGCCCTCTGAATTTTCGGATCGTGCATCGAGTGGCCACAGCGCCGAATCGCGAGCTGTCTCCTTTCAACATCCCTCCAAACCACCTCAAGCCCCCGCGATCCACCACCCAAACACCCCCCACCCCGCAAGCCTGCCAAGCCTTATAGGTGGCGCAGCTTTCAGCTTGGGAGAAAATGACCCCAAAAGGGGCGAAGACAACTCGGCTGGAAGCCTAGCTCAAGCCTCAACTTCTTCGTTGGGGGCGGTTTCAACCATTTATCTACAATAATTGGAACCCCTATGAATCCAAATCAAGGGGAGCCTGAAAGCCACTTAGGAAGCAAAGCGCCAGGAAGATGCTCGGACTCTTTTCACATGGCGTTTTGGGACAATTATGATTGAATCGGGAATCCATTCTGAATGTTAGGCTTGGGATATTCTGCTTGCTTTCTGGTTCCTGTGCATCCCATCCCATTCCCTCACGCACTGGCAGGTCAGGTTCCACTCAATGCTTTTCAACTCAACGGGGGGTTCTAGGAAACCCGCCTGGCAAAGAAATGAACAGCCTTTTAGGTTTTGTCTGGCCGTACAGCGAACCGGTTTTTTCGGGTCGTTCATTCTGGACTCTACCAACCGAGTCGGCTCGAGTGACCCTAGGATTCTCGGGACGGAGAAGGTGGGCCCTGGCTCAATAGGGCACTCTGAATGGTTGGTTCAAAGCAATCCCTGAGGCGAGCGCCAAGGAATGGTATGACATGTGGCATGCTGAAGCGACCCGGGTTCGCAGCCATGCAACCTTACTATTCGGGGTGTTTGGAGTTTACCAGGGACTTATGACAAATCCGATATCCTACTGCGTCCTGGGACTTCAGCCCTGGGAAATAGCTTTGCAGAAACCTTTTTGCGGGACTGGGAGGGGTCCCGCACACGGAGTCTTTTCCATTCGAGGGAGCACTTCTAGACTGACGTTGTCCAGCTAGATGGTTGTTTTTTTTTAACATACTCAGCTTGTGTTGGAACTCACTTGAGGCGAGCTGTCATTCGTTGGGTTGGGCTCCAGCCAACAGTAGCAAAATTGACACCAATTATTTAGGCCGCTTATGTGCTAGAATTTGCAGAACACGTGATTTGGCTGTCGTCTGAAGGGAGGGCACAGATGGTTCCCCACGTTCGCTTGAGGTCGGAAGGCCCGGTTACATGTCCTGCACCCAAAGTGGTCAGGAAGCAGGTAGCGCATCAGCCAGCAGTGAAGGAGGAGTCCACTCACATGTCCATTGAACGGTAGACGCACCAACATCCCGTGTCAATAAATGTTGACCGGGGCTTACGTACATCAGTGGAAGGTATGACTGGTGCGACTGGCGCGCGCGCACGCGACTGGGTGAAGACAAATGAGCCAAGTGAGCCAAATCAGCCAAAAGCGAGCCGCGGGGTCATTTTTTGGGGCACTGTTTGCTTCTTTTGAAAGGCGGTAGAGATCGCGTCACCAAGTTTCGCAACAAGGTGCTCATTACCGTCGCCCTTCAAAGACTGCTGCTCCCTATCTCCAACCTCTCAGGGCCCTTTTCTACACACCTGGTTTGGAGCGCGGAAAGAAACACTAGACCTTGTGCACTAGGGTCCATAGCATCCAACCCCTCGCTACATCCCTCTCCCTTGTTTCCTGACGCCTTCTTAGGGTATCTTAGGCTCTTTTGGGAAATGGGAAGGGCGGCTCAGTGGGGTTTGGACGGTTGGGATCCATGAGTTGGCTGAGAAGCACATGAAACGCTCAAAAGCATCTGTGGCCCTGAAAAGGGAACAGCGACCTTCACTCCGGCAACTTGTCCCTGGGAAGAAGCAAACATGGACTCGGGTGAAACCCTCTATACCGTCCCTCTAGGAGGGAATTCCCCAGTTGCGATTGAGGGGTTCGATTCCAAGATGTGTTGGCCCCTCTCGATTTATGAGTGCTTTCTCTCCAGGTGATAGTTGTCTGTTTGTTCTGTTGCAAACTGATACCACAAAGGGCCTCTAATTTTGACACCCCCCCTACTGTACTTAGGCGCATCTCCAGATATATAGTTCTATCCCGGCTGAAAGCGACACAAGCAACCAAAGCCCCGCTCCCACAACCCAGGCAAGCTGAGATCGCACCTGCCAGTTCCAAGACATAAATTCCAGGAAACAAAACCCAAAACAAAACGGGGAAAAAAAGCAAATCGGGCCCCCATATATATATATATATATATATATAGCCAGTTGACAAAACACGAACATGACATAGCATGTTGGAGTTTGTAACTTGATTGCTGGGTCTGAGCTCTGAGCTTCGCAAGTCAGTTCAGCCAACAGCTGATAAGAGCTCCCAGTTGCCCAGCGTATCCGTTTTGCCTTTCTCTGGGAAGGGGTAGTGAACCAAAGGAAGAACAAGGTGCCCTTTTCCCCAGGCCCACAGGGCTGAGGCTTCTAGACCGGGCCACGCTCATTTTTCAGAAAGGCGAAAAGCCACGAGACACTGAGATGTCCCTCCGATTCCGGCAGCGATTCCGGGAATGTGTCAGGTTACGCGGGCTTCGCGGCTTGCCGTCCTTGGAATTTCTGGGTTCAGGGGAATCATTCCAGGGTGGTTTCCTTTTCGCTTCCCGTGTGTGTACATATTTGTCAAGTTGACACGCTCCCCAGCTCCCCGTTATGCGGCCCTTGCTCGGATCCGAGCGAAGGAGCGCGCAGCCGTACGCTGGAGTTGTGCCATGAATCACCCGCGGGGAATCAACCAGAGTTGTTCAAACAGTGGTGTTAAAGTTTTATACCCTGTTCACACACATAGAACCCACCAGAGGGTTTCTTTGAAAGGGAAATAGTCTTCCAGGACCCCTCAGTCCGGGTGTTATCGAAGCGTCGTTTTTGAGGGACAGGCGATTGAGACACAGCACCTGGAAGGAAGCTGAAGCGAGCACGTGAAGCAATGCCCGACATCCCTGTGTGGTGATTTCAATGCCAACGCCAGCAGTTGCTCCAGCTGACAAGCCAGCGCCAGCGCCAGAACCGGCAGTTGTGAAGCTAGCTGTGACTCCAGCGCCCTTAGCGCGGATGTGCGTTTGGCGCGCAGAGAAGTATAGAATGTTTGGATTTCAGCCACTCAACAGCTTCAATCCAGTCTTTTGAACTTTTCAAGCGGAGAAGTTCATCCTGGTTACTTCCGGATTTGGAGGAGACGGCACTCACCAAGAACTGCTTGAGGCATGGTGCGACTCAACAATCCGGCTCCCTCTGAAATGGGTCACCCTCTATAGCAAGGCTTCTTAGAAGATCTTGTTCGATGGATGCAAGCGTTTGCAGCGCGCCAAAGGCAAAACTCCGGATGGGTCCCACTCGGGGCCTCGATCAAAAGCATTTGATTGAACGGTGAAGCGAAATGACCCCTCTCATGGCAAAGGAAACGGCGGCCGGAGCACGATACAAAGTGTCAGTCTTGGATTGTTGGTTTCGTTGTTGCTTTGTTTCTTTGTGTGTTCTTTATTTGTGTTATTGCATTCTTTCTTGCTTTCTTTCCTTCTTTCTTTCTTTCTTTATTTATTTATTTGATTATTTATTGATTTCTTTATTTATTTATTTATTTATTTCGGTAGTTCTTTATGTATTTCTTTATTTCTGTCTTTCTTTATTTATTTATTTCTTTCTTTACTTATTTACTTATTTATTTATTTATTTACTTATTTATTATTTGTTTATTTCGTTCTTTCGTTATTTCTTTCTTTCTTTCTTTCTTTCTTTCTTTCTTTCTTTCTTTCTTTCTTTCTTTCTTTCTTTCTTTCTTTCTTTACTTCTTTACTTTTTTACTTCTTTACTTCTTTATTATTGATTTATGTCTTTCTTTCGTTCTTTCTTTATTTCTTTATTTCTTTATTTCTTTCTTTATTTCTTTCTTTATTTCTTTCTTGTTTTCTTTTTTTCCATTTATTTATTTGTGTGTGTGTCTTCATATATTTATTATGTCTTTCTTGATGTCTTTCTTTGTTTGGTTGTGTGTTTGTGTTTTGTTTCTGTGTCTGCGTTTTGTTTGTGATTTTGTGATTTATTTCTTTGTTTGTCTGTCTGTTTGTTTGTTTGTTTGTTTGTTTGTTTGTTTGTTTGTTTGAGTGTTTGTTTAATGTTTGTCTGTCTGGTTGGTTCGTTGCCTAGTGTTTTGTGGTTGTTGTTTCTTATCCCAGATGGGACTGCTTCAAGATTGGAACGATCGACAGGTGCCAATGCTATCCACGCGTAGATCCACTGAAGGCTGAGTCCATACCTGGGTCTCCTCCCAAAATATGATGTCTTGTTTTGGGTAGACTGGATATGGAACAGAGTCAGAACACCTTATGTTCGGTGTGCCTCAGATGCGGACCAAGATGCGGTGGATTCCAGCGTTGCAAGTGAACCAGCCGCATCCAACCGCCAAACATCACTCAAGTTTTATCTTGAGTGTAAGTAGTATTCGACAGAATGTGGCTGATGCCCCAAATATCGCAAGTAGAGGAATAACGGAACCCTTTACCGCAATTTGCTGCGGGCAGTTTGTGGTTTCCTTTTAGCCTCGAAACACCATCCAAAGAGGGCCCCCCAATTTCATGGCACATAAATTGAAGTTGTAAGACACTGACCGCGACAGGGGCTTGTGTCAAGCTCGGACACGTAACCTTCCCTTTGATTCCCTCAAGCCCAGTTTGAGCAATTCGAAGAAGGCCGAATTCGATTTCTTCCCCCGGAAAAGCACCCAAACCAGAGATTGGGAGGGGATCCCGGCCGCGGATCCAAAGCCCTACCTCTCCCGGCCGCGGCTCCCAAGATCTTTTCATGTCCCCGGCGAGGGCTGCGGTTCAAGAGCTTGCGAGTTTGCCAGGCAAGCGGCTGTGCCGGAAGTGGGCAACGCTGCCCGGGACCCATACGGGCTTCAGCCCAAAAACTCGGAGGGGAGTCATGGGTTGGGCTAGCCCCTAGCCGGGTGCGCTTCACCCGCGCCCTTGTGAAGTGCTCCAGGCAGAATCAACAAGTTTTAGCCAGCGCCACGTCCCATGGGAAGGAGTTCCAGTTGCTATTTTTTCCAAAGCTATACGCCTGTACTCAGGGAACCCCTCAAAAAAGCGGCCTGATCGGTGGCTTGGAGGTGATTGGTGTTTCATCCCTCCAACTAAACCAGGGGTTCAAGTCCAAATCCAAACCGCAGATCCACATCGCCAAAGGTTTAACGCCCCGAAACTCAGCTTGCCCATTTTTGTTTGACTCCAAGTGCTTTCGAACGCTTGGCACACCCCAAACGATCTGTTGGGCTCGTTTTTTTCATCTGCACCGGCAGCCGGCAGCATAGGGAACTTGGCTCAAGCACGAATCCGATCGTGGGTTGCAGGCGCCTAGTGAAGTATGACTTTGGTTTGCTTTAAGCCAAGCTCACCTTTGGAAAGGGACTCTCGTCACCTTTGCTTGCCACCAATAAAGGTCCTTTACCAACCTCCCTCAGTTGGTTGTTGCCTGCTATTTCGCTGTTCTTTGTCGTTATTCATGTTTGTTTTGGTCATATATTGGTTGTTTGTTTCCGTTTGATTTTGTTGTTATTCGCAGTGTCTTTCCCCGGCTTTTCTGCCCCGCATTTGTCAAGAGCTTATCGATGCCGCCGAAGCGCGAAGACATCCAAGTGGGTGAGGAGACATGGAAGGCAGGCGCACGTCCGACTAAATATGGGCCGACTGAATATGGGCCTGTGTTGTTTTTTTCGCAGATTTTGGACTTGGTTTAAAGGGAGGCCCAAAGGAAAACCACCATATTGAAGGAGGCCCCTAAAAGAAGACACACCCAGAAGGATTTGATACACTTTTCTTTGTACCCCAGACTTGGACCAAACAGAAAAAAGCCACATCCCTTTAGCTTCGATGCTCTGACAATGACCCATGTCCGAAAGGAACAATGTGGATCCTCAGAGCAGAGAGCCCTATGAAACTTTTGGCTAACCTTTCAATCTTAATCCCCAGGGCTGCTGTTGAGCGGGTTCCAATAAACGGGCTCCGATCGCTACAGGACAATCCTGTGTTGTTTGCATCCGAGAACCGATTTAGAATCCATTCGGGACCTAACCTGGGGATATGGGTCTCCGGAGTCTACTAAATATGGAGCGATGCTTTTTACGCCAGCTTTGGGCAGAGTAATGAAGGTTCATGACCTCAACGCAGCGTCCTTTGTGGCCTGGCGGAGAAGTCTGGACTAAACACAACCAGCTGCAACCCATGGAGATGTGCCAAACAACACCGTTTTGCCCCAAACCATTGCGATATGCATGCAAAGGCCATATTTGACCCAACTTTCTGCGCGCAGTTCGAATCGGGGATTCGGATCCGCCAATCCACACCAGTTTTAAGCGTTGTTTGGTTTGTTTGTTGTTGTTGTGATGGTCTATTGGTTTGGTTGGTGTGGTTTGATTTGTTGGTTGGTTTGCTCGTTCTTGCGTTCGCTCGTGTTTTTGTCGTTTGTTTGATTGTTTGTTTGTTACTTCCTGCAGCCCCCCATTGTCACACAATTTGACACAAGTGTGTTAAAGTTTGTGTTCGAGCCATGCTTTTCTGCTCGATGCCTCGAAATGCGCGCAGTGCTTGAAGAACAGGTTCGGAGGAAGGTGAGCAACTTGCGCACTCCTTTCAGCGACCAATCATCTTGGAGGACCGATCAGCTCGGTTTTTCCCCAAACCGCGCTGATCGGTCCTCCAACCATATTTTGGTGACAACCCTTGGTTTTGCACTACGTTTGGGTTCAGGGCCGAAATTTAGGCAACGAAGGATGCTCCAGGTCAGCTAGGTGCTTAGTAGTTAGTTTCTTCGTCCGTTACTCAGTTAGTTTGTTAGTTCTTCAGTTATTTAGCTTGTTACTTTACTAGTTATTGGCTTCGTGTGTTCGCTAGTTGGTCCATTAATTCGTTGTTAGTTAGTTTGTGTGTGTGTGTGTGTTTGATTGCATGTCAGTCAGTCAGTCGGTCGGTCAGTCAGTCAGTCAGTCAGTCTGTCAGCCAGTCTGTCAGTCAGTGAGTGAGTGAGTGAGTGAGTGAGATAGCCAGTCGTGTTTTGTTTGTTTGCTTGCTTGCTTGCGTGCGTGCGTTCTTGTTTGTTTGTTTGTTTGTTTGTTTGTTTGTTTGTTTGTTCGTGCACGTGCTGAGATTCATATTTTACACACTTGACAGAGAGCACAGTGGGCATTATTTTGTCAAGTCAAGACCGGTTTCGCAAGTAGCGCCTATTGGAAGCCATTGGACCAGTGAGGGCTATGAGCTTCCCGTGGCTCCCCTTGGAGCTGGCTCTGATGAACGCAGTCAATTGGATATCAGTTGCTTCATGAGCACAACTCTCAGCTGGGTGGACAGCCCCCTGAAGTGAAACTGTTGGGGCCCAAGGGACAAGCAAGTCTGGCCTTTGAAAAGCCCAGAGACCCAGTTTTTGGAGGGTCCTGGTTCCGCAGATTGACATCTGGAACCAACAAGAACCGTAGAGGAGTCTCCGAAAGGAATTGGATGTATGTTGGCTTCGGTGAATTCGGCGGAACGCCCATGGCCCACGAGGCGAGTGCCGTCTTGCCCTGGTTGGGACCTTGGGACCACGTCGCAGGTGCCGATTTGGCAAGAGCCGGTGCGGCAGGAACAACTCGCCCTGCATGAGGACGTGCGGTAAACAAAGGCTTGCCGTGTTTGCCGAAGAAAGCTCAGCACCCTTTTGACCCTAGTTCTCATGTTTCACTAGGAATAAGTGGTCACTTTCGTGTTGAACGATCGATATCGCGAAAAAGGGAGAACGAAGGGGAAGAGATGTGAGTGGGCACTTCGCCAAAGGTCAGAAGGGAATGTGCCGCAATGAGAGAATTGGGGAAGCAGCGTTGTGGTGAAGCTCTCGTCGGGGAGTTGCAGGGGATATTACCCAGAGAGAGTTCAAGTAACCTTGGACGGTGTTGGAAGGATCAGACTGAGTATGGAACAGAGTCAGAAAGGCCGATCTTCTGTAATGGGCCCCGGATTCCAAAACCCATCCTACAAATAGGTACCGGACTGGTACCGACCCGCATCGTCTCTTCTTGGTCGTGTGTTGTGAGAGCGTGCTTCTCCTGCTTTGGGGTCTCAGTTGCCTGTTTCAGGAGGCCCCCAACTGTGGTGGCAGGGGCGCTCGTTCAAGGGATCCTGTCAGATGGTGAGTGCAACCTGCCCACAATGATCAAAACGCTTCAAGGAATTGCGTTAGGTGGTGAACACAACATGCCCACAACGAGAGCCGAGGGACCCAAACATGTGTTCAGAACACTCGTTCAAGGGATTTGCATGCTCATTGTCAAACCTCCAGGCGTCACACTTGACGCGGCCCGGGTGGCTCACAACATAGAAGAAAAAGAGGGCAAACAAAACAAGAGACGCTACCAGTCCGACTCGTAAAGGGGGTGTGGCCACAAAAGTGATGAACACCACCCCTCTTAATCAACTAGGGGTTGATTAGTCCGGGTCTATCATTTCCCCACATGTGACGCGCTGCAAAAACGGAATGTGGACCCCAAAATGGATGGTGTCCCTTTAGCTTTCCTAGTTTGAGTACGACCATACTAGGGGAACCCTCCAAACATGTGGTTTTTGTTTGCTTGTCCTTTCAACAAACACGAAACCCGGGCGCCCTCAAAACCTAGCAGACTTCTCTGGAAGCGGAGGACGGCGAGCTGCGCTACGCCAAGCGAGAAGGGTGCCAGCCTACGATCGATTTGGAGCGGTCCAACCCCCTCGAAAGTGTGGGGAGACATGGATCAAATGATGTCCACCAAAAGGGCCCCGAATTTCCAAGTCAGAGCCACGTTTCCTTGAAATAATCCAAGGGGTCCCTATTTCTGCTATAGGTTTAAACACCACCCGCTTCACCCATTGGAGCCATTAAACCACGGTAGATGAAGATTTAGAGTTGGGTAGACCATTTCGGCACGGGCGGTTTACCTTTGGTTTCCCTTGTTGATACCTCCTTTTTGCTCTTTTCAGCCAAATAGATGAGTATGTGGTCGACATTTTTGGGTGTTAAGTTGCCAATTGTAACCTTCTCAGAGGGATGGGACATGTGTTTCTTCCCGGGCCCTTTTCTATTTTTTCATTTGTTCCCTTTGTTGGAACCTCAGGACCTCAGGTACTTTCAAGTGACGCCAACAAGTTGATCTTTGAGGAACATCCAGTGACTCGATCGATACATGTTCGGCACCGTCGGGAGTCACGTGGCAGGTACCTGCAGAAGCGGGCGGGGACATCTCGGTTCCGGTGGACCATCAGGCGAGGGCAGCTCCCGACCGCTGGATCCAACTTGCCTTTGCTTAAGGATAGGTTTATGTGTTTTTTTCCTTTTTTTTCCGTTTTGGTCTTAGAGGGAATATATCACTGCTGGACAGATTTTTTTTATTTTATTTTTTTCCAGGGGGTCAAGCAAATTTAAAGCCAAATCGCTTTCTTTGCTGAAAACAAAACCCCTTAGAAACATGCACCTCTTATTTATGATGCGGCACAAGGTTCAGCCTCTTTCAAGAGATCTAGGGTCTCCAAGATATTTAGTCTAACTAGGTGCAGGTAGCCCCTAATTGGTGGTTTGGATTCGTGGTTGGGGGATTTGATCCCCTGGTTCTGGTAGAGGGTAAATGGGAAAGCACCCCTTAACCACCAAACCACCAGAGGGAATATGTTTGGTTTGAAAAAGACGGGTTCCACTAGTTTAGATTAATTTTATTCCATTTGCCAGGAATTCCATCTTTTTTTCCAAACCGTTCACATAGCCTATGGTAGACTAAGCATGGAAGAGCGTGATTCTATTATTTCCTGTGTTCCCTGTCTTGTGGGCCAATTGACTTCCAGATGCGGTTTCAGGGATCGGGAGGTTGGGCCCTTCAGCGGTGCCCTTGTGCACCTTTTTTCTGCGTCAACCACCCAAAAAGTGCATGTTCATATATACAAATGTATACATGTATATCGGAGGCGCTTGCCTTTAAAACCAAGCACAGGCACAATTGTTTCCCCATGTACGGAGGCCTGGTTAAATCGGGGAGGTACTCGCCAAACTGGGGGGGGGGGGCGTATCCTTCCATATAGGTCGAACACACCTAAGGGACACTCTACTTGTCCAGCAACCATTTGGGGTTTCTCAAAGTAGGTTAACAACAAATAGCTGTGGCTCAAAAATTAAACAGGAGGGGTTACGCGGGTTTTGGTCCATGTTTCTACTTACCAGGGTAACCCATTTTGGTACCAGTTTTCTGAGCCACAGCCAAATAGCATGCAAATGTTGTCTGGTTTCCCTTTAGATACTTTAGATACCATCCAACACGGGCCCACGGTTTTGAGAGACACACATTTGGCGACAGAATTCCTTACCTGGGCTTGTCTCTTATTTGTTTTAAAGGGACCCCCCCGCCAGAAATCGGTGGTTTTCCTTGTGGTTTCCTTTCAATTGCCACCAACAAAGGGTACCCTCAACAAAGAAAGACCCATTTAATTGATTTCCTCCGAAGATATGAATTGCTTGAGCAAGAGGCGATCAGGCAGACCGCATGCTCGAATCTTGTGTCTACATCGCTGTTTCCGCTTCCTAATAAGGGGCGTTTTTTGCAAGGGAAGCTGAAGCCATGATCACGAATACCAGAAACAAGCACAAATTTGGGGTATGTCTACCCCCGAAATCGTTCAGTAATGGTTTCAACCTAGCCGACCCCCAAAAACAAGACCAGACAAGACACACACACACACACACCATCACCCAGCTTAAAATCTACTCGCCCTAGCTACCGGATGTGAAGTGAGACCTACTGGCCAACTTCATGCAACGAGGTTCTTCGAGTTGCAAGAGGGCAAGATCCGCTGGTGGAGGCGTCGCGTCGCGCCTCGAACTGTGAGTCGTTTCCGGTTGGTTTCCTGTGCGCTGTTGCTTGTTTACTTGAATGTCTTTGTTTGGTTCTGTTGATTCTTAGTGGGCTACAACAACCCGACGAGTGTTTTGCTCGCATGCCCTTGAGTTTCCGGAAAGATTCCGTCAGCCAAAATTATATCCTGGTTGATCGAATGGGAGAAACCAGAAAGCACTTTAGGGCTGGCGGTTGACCTTCTTCTCCTGGCTGAAAACAAGCCTCCAGCGGAAATCGCCCAAACACCAACGTTCGGACGGTGGTTGCCGTTGTTCAAACCAGGTGCCTCATTTGTTCCATCCGAGCTCTGGAAAATCGAGATGGGAAAATCCTTGGAGCAACATCGACCAGGTTTATTTGACAAACTGTCACCTGGGGCCTCCTCCAGAATGCGTTCAGTTTGCCATGTGCTTGAAAATGCGACGTCTATATGGCCTATATGATATAGCCTATATGGGTGTTTCCAAGCTCGATATGCATATGTCGACAAAGTGGGGCCCTGTCCTAGTTGAAAGATGCTTGCAATCTGTGGATCCAGGCGCTCTGGTCCTATGCGCAAGTTGGGCAGTTTGGGTTTGGGCATCCCTTTGCTTGCCCGCATGGGTGTGTGATTCGTTTGAGGGAACCCTTTCGAAGAGAACCGGCATTGGCTGGCTCCTGCGATTTTGCCAGCATTTGGATTTGATTGCAACTATATCAGTTGGATTGCAATACTTGGGGGTCCCGGATTTTGACGTATACCCACCTGATGGGAATTGTGCCATATACTTTCACAGTAACGTCATGCGGATGCACACGCGCTCGCGCTCTCGCAGGCCATCCTTCAAGGATCAGCTGACTCAGCCACGGCCTCCCAAGGCGCAAGAGCCGTTGAGTACTTGAGCGCACATTGGCCATGGTTCCCCTACCCGGTTGAATGGGGCTTATAGTAAGGGCGAAGTTACAACCTTTTCTTCATAGCCATCTTGGTCAAAAGTCAATGAATGGGCTTTGGGCGCGGTTCAATCAAGCTTGCATCTTATTTGGTTGTAGTAAGCTTGATTACAAGCTACCAAAGGCATGGTTGTATGAGGAATAGCCATGGTTGGAACCCAGCAAAGTTTCTAGTCTGATCATGCTTCTGGATTTTTAGAGCCGCTTTCTGTGATACCAAGCGAAGGATCATTCAAGTGAGACCCTAATCCTGGCGCACTTTGTATCGCGGAAAGGATATTTTCCGCAACCATATTCCGTTTTGATCCTGGGTTCCCCCGAAACAACCAAAACCTGGTTGAGGCCATTTCGAGTCGTTCATTGTTTCCAGTTTTGGAAACCAGGCCTTTCTCCAATGGGTCGTTTCTGTGGAAAGACTTGGATTTCTGGTTCGACTGGGGAAGATTTCGCATTGGTTCGGGGGTGCTCCGGACATGGTTCCCGAATCATTTGTCTGAAGGAGTTCGAATACCCCAAACCACCAAACCACCAATTCAAGCCACTAAGTATTTGGTGGAAAGCGGTGGTTTCCCATTTACCCAGAGGTTCAAATACTCAAACCACCAACCAACACCACCAATTAATCGATAATTGTCTGAAATTTAGGGGCAACCTAGCTTGTTCAAAAGCTAATCCCCAATGATCGGCGGTTTACGGATTGTGCGGCTTACGGATTAGATTATGCGGATTGCGGATTGTGGATTACGGGGTGCACAGATTTTCCATGCTGAAAACATACGGTTTTGACCCAAAGTTTGAAGCGCGGATTGCGGATTAAGAAGATTTCCAAACAATTCAAGGATTAAGCGGGTTGCGGATTGCGATTAGGCCTCCAGGATTTCGAACAGGCTAGGCAACTGAAACACCTCCTCCACTCAAGGCCGCTTTTGGAGGAAAATGGTCTACCGGCTAGTCAGATCTGAGCAAGAAGCAGTCCTCCGAACACCGCCCGTGCCCTTCCAATGTTGGGAGGGTAAACAAAAAGTTGCATGGGCATCTTAATCGATTCTACCCCGTTTATTTCCCCCCGTCCTTTGAAGGGACATGGGCATGGCTGGCATCTTCAGCGAAGAGCCTAGCAAACGGACGTCAGAGGAGGGGGAGAATGTTCGGGAAAGGAAAGCCATCACTTTGGGGTCCCGTGTATAGGGGAGAGCTTACCCCTCCTTGAAGAGCCTTGGTGGATGGCTTGAAAGGGTGCCAGCAGCCTCCATATCGGTGTGCCAGGAGGAAAACCATGCGTAAGCGGAAAGCTTGGCACCGTGTATGTCCTGATGTGACCTTCTGCTTGTTCAGGGCCAAAGAAGAGAATGCTTTGAAGTTAAAGGCCGCGCCTGCCCCCCGAAAAGATGGGGCCGCTGAATGCAGTTTCTTTTGCTGGTTTATCCATCCCAGAGCAGGCACACCATTGTGACATTGACATACTTCCATATTGGCGTGTCTTTCTTTTAGGGCATCCTGTTCTGGTTGGTTTTAGTGGGAAGCCACTAGGGAAACCGATATGTGTTGGCCCCCCCCCAAAGAAAACAACGCACCCACATATGTCTTGGTGAAAATCACCCCGTTTGGCGGGGGCCGTCCCCCAAATAGGTGCAGAAATCCGCCCTGTTCTTTGCGTGTCTTGTTTCTTTCCGGGTCTCCTTTCAGGTGTTGGTCATGAGCTTTGTGACGAGTCGAAGAAAGGCTTGTCGCAGCCTGTGGGAAGGGGCTTCATGTCGCAGGTCTGTGCGGGTGAGACGCCCCTCAGCTTGATTGCAGATGCTTCCAACCCAACTGACTTGGTGCCCCTTTGCGTTTTCGTTTGTTTCATCGGAAATATAAATCGAAAGGGAGAGCCTTCCCAGCTTTGGGGGGGATCTGGCGGCCTCGCAGGTGATCCGAAACAAGGAGTCGGGGCCTTAGGCCGTCAACAGGATTGGTTGATATTGGTTGCACGTCGCCCGCTGCACAACATGGCAGGGTTCCAAGCGCTGCTTAGACTGCTTCCTAATATCAGAAGCATGCTCCCTGTTTGAATGATGATTACATTGACAAGGTACTCTCCATGCCGAAGGTTGACAAAAGGCGAATCCACTGTGGGGACCCCTCCCTCGTTTTGTAAAAGCATCGCGCGTTGGCCCTGTTTCAGGGGCCCCGCAAATATCACCCCAACCTGTTTGCCGGCCACGGAACGTTTGGAGATGGAACCAGCAAGCTGCTCTCTGGCTTGGTTCTGTTGGTGGCTTTGTGCATCGCCCTTGGGGTTCATTTCTATGGCGCCGTGCTCTTCGGACAATTCTGAGAGGATTTATTCTGTTTCGGCCCAAATCTCTGGCGCCCAAATTCATCTCGGACGCTGCCCCCACCGAAGCGCCCCCCCCTCCGCCCCCTGCAAGGCATTGGACATGTTGGCCTTGAATCAACGTGGCATGTACCTGTTGGCCATGACACGTGCATGACTCCAACTCACCCACCTGCCCAAGCACAAAGCTGGTAAGCGACCAAGAACAAAGGCTTGCAGACTCGTTTGGCCACTACCCCCTGTGTTTGGAAGTACAGCCGATCCGCGGCGCCCTCAATCCCAAAACCTACTTGTCAAGGTTAAGCATATGGCTTGGCGAACATTGACCCTAAACCTAGGACTGAAATCCCGGCCACCACCGTCATTTTGGTCAAGGGCCTTGGGGTCTCTTGTGTACAGGAACCAGCCAGCCTGCATGTTCAACTGCAAAACCTGCAGGACCACAGCCATGGTTGTGGACAACTTTGGACCAATCTGTAGGATAGCACGCAAGTGAGGCAGGGACGGATCCTACTTAGGCATCACAGATTTCGGGTGGTATTCCTCAACCATACTCCCTCATGGGCCGTTTTAGTAGTAGGCGGTTCTGCTACCTGGTTTCATCATTGTAGTACGGCCTCTACCATTATGAGCTCTTGGTACCAACAGTCAATGGGTTTGGGTGGTTTTCCACATGGCCAAGATGAGTTGCAACTCTCAACCCCTGGGATTTGAACAAAATCACAGATCCCTTTCACAAGGGCTTTCTGCCGCCATGGTAGGACTTCTGTGTGACCGAATCGCCCCTCAGACTCGCTCGACCTTTGGGAAATAAATGTGCTTTTCCACCTTTTGCTCAGAGGGGTACATTTGGGTGTTCTGTTTTCGGATAACCCTTTTTTGGTTAGCCAAAACAAAAAGGAAATCCAAAAGGGAGAACCTTGTTTGGTCGGTCTTAAAGGAAGACCAAAAGCAGCAGGGACACCAGGGACACCTTTTTGGGTCGGGTTTAAGGGGCCACCAATAGAAAACACGCCCAGAGCCCGCTTGCAGCGACCCAGGCCCCGGCCGAAGCCGGTACGCTGCCTGGACCTCACGCAGCTGCGCCGGGTGACGCGCACGCAGGCGGCGCCTGGTCTTTTTTGGGGGGGTTGTTGTTTTTATTTGCTGGTGCTCATGGGAATGAGTTGGAATGACCCCAGAAACCATCCCTTCTGGTTTCTCTTTGAGGTGATATCTGAGTTCATTCCCTCATTCCCTACTGAGCACCAGCAAGTTTTCTCGGATTCAAATCAAGGCACCGGGAAAGGAGACTCGGTCCTCCAGGAAAAGAAGTAGTGTGCACTGTGGGTTTCCGTTTGCAGCTTCCCTCCAATTGTTTGCTTGGGTTGGTGGTTTGGTGGTTTCGGCCCATATACCCTACAAGAACCAGGGATTCAAGTCCCCAAACCACCAACCCAAACCATTCAGGATTACCTGAGGCGAGTTCGTGGATGCATGGCGTTTCCGGGGGGAGGGAGGGAGACGAATGCGGGAGGCCCAAGAGAGAGAGACAGAGAGAGAGAGAGACAGAGAGAGAGAGACAGAGAGAGAGAGACAGAGAGAGAGAGAGAGAGAGAGACAGAGAGAGAGAGAGAGACAGAGAGAGAGAGAGACAGAGAGAGAGAGACAGAGAGAGAGAGACA
>CAUJNA010003699.1:207500-245000 GCA_963377175.1 Effrenium voratum | reverse complement strand
CACATACATACACATACACACACATACACACACACATACGCATATACATACACATACACATATACATACACATACATGCACACATACATACATACGTACATACGTACATAGATACATACATACATCCATCCATGCATCCATGCATCCATGCATCCATGCATCCATGCATCCATGCATGCATGCATGCATGCATACATACATACACATACATGCATACATACATACAAACATACATACATACATACGTACATACATGCATACATGCATACATACACAAACATACACATACATACACATACACACACATACACATATACATACACATACACATATACATACACATACATGCACACATACTTACATACGTACATACGTACATACATCCATCCATCCATCCATGCATCCATGCATCCATGCATCGATGCATCCATGCATGCATTCATGCATGCATGCATGCATGCATGCATACATACACACACAGACACATACACATACATACATACATACATACATACATACCTACATACATACATACATACATACATAAATTCATACGTACATTCCCTTCATACACACATACACTCATACACACATACACACATACACACATACACACATACATACACACACACATACAGACATACGGCCGTACATACATACATACCTACCTGCCTACATACCAACATACCTACATACCTACATACATACTTACATACATACCTACATACCTACATACCTACACACCTACATGCCTACATACCTACATTTACATAGACGTACATACAGATACTTACATACGTACCTGCGTATGTACGTATGCATGCATGGATGCATACAACTACATGTTGTAGCAGTGTGTACATTATATAAAGCAGCTGTGCGATCCGAGACACAGAGTTCGTATTTTCTTGCTTGGCTCCGGGGACAATATATACATCATTTGTGTAAACATATATAGATATATACGTACTGTGGATGGACAAAATCCTGCACCACCTAAGAAACCCTCCAATGATGACCCCCCCCTGTCAATACCAACAAACACTGCCTTCCTATGGTTTCAAACTGGTGCGAACGGATTTCGTCCATCCACAGTATCTATACACACATATATATGTACATATATATGTACATATCTATACACGCATATATATATATATATTATACATATATGTTTTCAATGTTCCAAGCTGGGTCGAGGTACAAGATCTTGATCCGCTTCACCATGGAGTCCTGTGAGCTTCAGGTGGACCGCGACCCCGCGGTACGAGCCCTGGAGCCTCAAAAGTGGACCGTTTTGGGGCAAGCCGCGAGAGAGCACCGGGGGGGTGGGGGGTGAGGTGGGGGGGTCCACATTTTGTTTCTTTTGTGTTGGGGGTCAGTCATCTGCTTTTGTGTTTTGGGGGGTCGCCTATTTTGAGTATGTCTTGAAATGTGTGTGTCATCACTTTTGGGAGCTCCGCGCGTCGTTTTGAAGCGAAGCCATGCGGAAGGAGACGAGCCCATTGAAAGATTAGTCTCCGGGTCGGCTTGGAGGGGGGCATGCAAGGACTGGCATTTTTCCAGAATATGGCGATCGTTTTGGTCGATGCATTTGCCTGTGTAGGTGATCAAGGAACGAAGACAAAAGCAAATGGCTGCCTAGGGATCCACTGGGATCGCGTTCGTGAATATGCAGTAGCACAGTACTATGAGAATGCTACACAAGCACCAACAACTTTGGAACAAAGAAACACGGAAAAGGCACACGCAAACTGGTTAGTCTAGCTTTAACCTCGTGAGGCTTCGGCATGGGTTGATTGGGGATCCATCCAGATGAAAGTTGGCCTTTGGCATCTTTTTGGGTCAGTGGTCAGTGGATCCACTTACCTGTATAGTAGGCCACCAAGGGAGCCACCCTTTCCAAACCGCAAGAACCATGACTGCTTACCTACCATATGACTATATGGGTAACTGGGATCCACTGGTTTCCAAAAATGGGGTTGCTTCCCGTGCTTTTGCGTGGTCTGTATGATGGCGAGCAACCCTCCTGATTTCTCGCGTCACGGTTTAGGGGACCCCAGCAGTATCGTCATCGAGGCATTTAATGACTCTGGCTTCGGCAAGAACTTGGAGCCCCAGACTTGACTTGTTTGTTTGTTTGTTTGTTTGTTTGTTTGTTTTTCAAGGGGGTTCCAAAAAGAGCAGCCCTTTGAGAACGCTCACGCAGGATGCAAGGACGGTTTTGGAGGCGAAAAGGAGCTCGTTGGTACCTTGAAGACGCTTTGGGTACCAGTGGCCATTTCTCAAGAAGTTTAGACCTTTGTCAGTTCATCTACATTGCAAACCAAGGCAAGAAGGACTTCATCCAACAACGTCCTCTGGGAAAAGTACTTTGACACATGGCGACATACTTCCAGGTTCGGTCAAAACTTGAGCTGTTTTTTGGCATGGTTCCATTTGGGGTTCGGGATTGGGGGGACTCACTAAATTTCAAAGCAACAATTTGGGAAGGAGCCCTGATGTCCTATGTGAATCACTTTCCCTTTAAACGTGTACATTTGGGGGGTCATTTTGAGGACGTCACCTGGACAATAGGATGCCGGCTGCCGTTTCAGGTCGTGCAGCCTGGCCTGGAAAGCGAGACCGAAGCGCCGGACCGCATGTGAGTCGAGCTAAGGGACGCCCAGCGGTTTTCCACCTGAAGATTCTCAGTCGCCAAGGCGAGTCGACCTTTTGAACTTGTTGGTTCTCTTTTCTATATTTAGTTGATCTCGATGTCTTTATTTAGTCAAAGTTGTGTTGGTCGATATTTTATACGTAGTCAAGATCCCACAAGGCTAACCTTTCCTTTCCAGGTCCTTTCGGCAAGTGAATGGATCAATGAACCATAGGTTTCATCCCCATTCACAAAAGGTGACATTTCCCCGGGAAAAAAAATGCAAACATGCAAAACGGGGGGAAGCAAAACAACAAGTAGCGAAAACAATTTGAAGGAATCCGCTCATCATTCTTGGCCTGTTTACTTTGTCACTCCAGAAATGGCTGCGAACGGATTATTTCCTGGGATGTCTCTTGAATTTACTTATATTTCACATGAGATATGCGAAATATGGAGCAGATCATGAGCTTGGGCAAACTCAGAGCTTCGGATGGACAATTGTTTTGGAAACTCCCGGCTTAGCGCTGTTTTGTCTAAAGCACAAGCCTAGGTTCGCCAAAATGGTTATAAGAGATATCTATCAATGTGTGGGTTCCCGGGCTAGCGACGGTTTTAGGGGGGAAGTCTGCCCAGATTTGCCATGTGTTCTGGGGCTCTTTCCGCAGCAAGTGACTGACTTTGATCAGATTGCTCATGTGTGAGAGTGACAGATAGTGACAGCACTGAGGACATAGGCAACCCAAAATCCAATTTCAGACCTTGATGTGATGTCTCCATCCCTTTGAAGTAGGAGTTGATCTGCCTGTGCACATCTTGTGTTCAGCTTGCAATCATCACTGTAGTGGCCACTTCCCCATTCTGCCCAGGGCCTGCCACAAACACAACGGAAAGCACTGTTTTTTGAAAACAACGCTGGTTGAAAACAATGAGGAATCAACCTGTAGAATCACACGAAAACCGTTTAGATCTTCCCGATGCAAAGTGCTGACGGCACTTTTTTTCCGCTGATGTCTCAAAGACCATCAGCAGTAAATGCTGCGGAGGGGGGCATTCCACGCCTAAACCGATTGCTATTTGCGAGACTATGGACAGGTACCGTGCCCATCAAGCCAATATCCCATGGACCCCTGTTGCGAATCTATTTTTGTTTCTTTGTGTGGACTTCCCTTCGACCCTGAAACGAAAGCAAAGGGATACTGCCTCAGAATCGTGGGTGCAGGTACCAGCTCCAAACACACTCACTGTTCGCCATTGCTTTGCGTGAGTTTCCGTTGAATCTACTGGTTGATTCCCAACGGAATCAGTCAGGGGACCCTACACGTGTTGGGTTCCAGTTTGCCCCAGCATGATCCATTTGTTAGAACCCGTGCAGGGTCACCCAAGTATGAGTTGATAAAAAGGGAGGCAAGCGACAAACACATGCATTTGTTGGTGTGCCCCGGACCAAGGGTTGATTCCAGGTCCATTCTCTGCACCCCATCTTTCTGTTCAGAAACCACCCATCTTAAACCTGGGTTGTGAAAGGAAAGGTCATTTTCCGAAGAGAAGGATCCGTGAACAGAATGGGGAGGGCACATTGATGAAAATCAACCAACAAAGTCCGGCTAAGTCCCCAGCTACTTTGATTCAAGTGGGTTTCCGAATGCCCCTAAAGCTATTCAACCAACAAGAAGTGGAAGGCGCTTTTTTGCCCGCGGCTGCAAGTGGCCAAAGGGCCTCGGTTTCTAGAAGCGCGTGGAACGCTTTCATCGGGCACCGCTCTTGTCTCATGGCTGAGGGCTGTTCCCCGAGGGAGTCTCCGGCGTGTTTGATCCAAAGCACCTGGCACCTTGAAGCAGATACTCACCAGTGCAGGATGTTGCCCAACAGCAGGGTGAAGCAGACTTACCGAAAGCAGGGATATGCGTATGGCGCTTGAGGCTACCCTTTTGCGCGTTGCCCTGAATTGGATTACTGAAACCCATGCTATTACGGGGGTCCGATTCCAAGTTGAAACAAACCAGAAAGGATGAAATGACGAGAGGGCGGCCTGCACATCCAAAGAAACATTGTTTGCTCAGCTAGTTGCCTCAACCGGTTCTTGATGAATGCGAAAACAACAGTTGCCACCACGACTGTCTTGAATGTATCATTTTTTGGGCAATAGCGGCAATACCCTAAACAAGCAGAACCCCCCTTAGTTAGGAACAGAACTCCTTACCAACATGCAAGTTGGCCATTTGAGGCATTGCCTTTTCTGCCTGTCCAAAAAGAAACGATGTTTTACGGGGAGGTTCAGCTAGACAAACTAGAGAGCCTGCCAACAACTTGAAGAGCCAAGCGCGGAGCTTTCCAAGCCGCGGATTGCAAGCGCAACCAGCACGCACGCGCGAAGCCGCGGTTTACGGAGATAGTCGGTTAAAACGCACGCCATTTGCCGAAGCTGAGTCGCCGAAAGCCATGTATGGGTGGGAGCGTGTTGTCAAACTTCCAGTGGTGCCTCTTTTTTTGTTGTGAGGGTGTTTAGCGTTTAGTTCAAATAACTATATACACACTGTACGCATCATAATATATATATATATATATTATGCCAAGACTCAGTTCTCCCACAGCACAGGAAGCTGGTGCTCACACATGGCTAACACGGGCCCATGGTTGAATCAAGGCTCACTCTCCCCAAGTCCAGGTGCGCGTCACTTAGACTTGGACACGAAAGGCCGAATCGATGCAGCAGATGATCAATGCCCAAGTGAATCTCAAGTTCCAGATGGGGGTCTCCAGAACCAGCTAATTTGCTAAGGCTTTGCTACGGAGAACTAGGAGAGCCGTGCACACGAAACATGACCCTGGAAGAGGGTGAGGCAAGGCTTGATGCCTCTCCCCAACTGGGCCCCCTGCCTGGTATCTTTTGATGGCCAGGCTTGCTTGTTTCTAGCTGGTCGAGGCAAATGGCTACTGATGCGGATGCATGACATATGTGTTCTGTCGGCATCTACATATACGAAACTGGACGAACTATCAGGAGCTCGCATATGATGGAGGTCCTCTACGGGGGGGGGGGGGGCGGCGGGCGTATGCCTTACTTTTTGCCAGGGAATCAGCATAATCTACCCACATGGAACATATTCTTTAGCGGAACCTTGTGCAAAGTGAAGATCCCCTTCAGCCAAAGGTATCAGCCACACAGGCAGTACGCCATCGCTCTGTTTCTTGTCTAGGCTGCATCATGTCCGGTGATTGGCAGAACTGCGAGGCGCGCGCCCCGCGCGTTGCCCAAAAAGCAAAAGCGCGCTCAGGCCCAGATCACGGTCAGCGGGTGCGTGCACACCAGCGTGGGGCCCATTGCTGGGCCCCGAGACATGACGTTGGTCTTCCCAGACCCCTGGGGATGAATCTTTGTCCTTTTTTTCACAAGAGGGAGGGGGTCCTTTCAACTCAGCTGGAAACAAACGCCTGCCCTGCCTTTTCTGATAGTTGCTAGGTTTTGGTTAATGTTGCTTTTGGACTGCGCGTAAGGTCTTTTGAACACCTACGGAATGACATGAAGCGTTCAAGGACTTTTGCAAGCCAACTTATTTTCCAATCATGCATTGTGTCAGATTCACCTTTGATTTGGCTGAGGGACACTCCCTATTGTCTACTTGTATTTTGGTGAGTGTGCAAAATCTAGTTCCCGCCGCACATTTGGCCCTGCATGTCTCAAGCAGCTTGCGGCTGGACTTTCCTTACGGGGGAAGAAGCATGTTTTGGGTAGGCGGCCTTCAGGCGGGAGCCATGCAAAAATCTCCGTGTCAGAAGCACAGAGGTTGCTATTGAACATGACATGTCGCTGAATGAGAGTTGTTGTTTTTTTGGTGAATCAGGCGCTGTATGAGTTGTTCGGCTGTATCTTGTGAGTTTCGGCTGTCGGGAGGCAGGTCGCAGGTCTTGCTGATGCCGACAAGAGGGCCCGAATCCCGCTTTGTTTGGCTGACTTTCCAAGGGTCGATGGGTATGTCTTAGCGAACCAAGAGGAGATGGGTATTTGTTTCTTTGCAGACCCACTTAGAACCGGGCTTGAATGGTATTTAAGCGAACCGAAAGGAACGCGCATAATTCTACCAACACGCTTGAATAACTGCTGATCCCCTGCAAGCAGCCCCCTGCAAGGAGCGCTGATTGGCGCCCGTACGGCAAACGGGTGGTCGAATGGTGGGTATTCGTGGGGAGAAGTCAGTTTTGGATCCGCTTTCTTTGAAGGAAATCCCAAGTCACCAAGAGGCTGCTGGTTTGCAGGGCATCAGGGCTCAGCTCGTACTAAATCGGACCCTGAGAGTATGTTGCTTTGGGGACATGTGGTGTGTGTTTACAGTTAACCCACTAAAAGGCAAGCTTTTAGCAGGGGATCTGAGGACAGCCCAGTTGAGGAACATCGAACCCCCCCCCCCCCCAAACCCACCACATTGATGGGTTGACGTTGCTCGGTGCTCGGCAGATCCGGGGGAACTACCTGGTGGCGGGTTCCAACCACAACAAGCCATCCTTCAAGAAGGAGCACAAGGCGCGGCGCGAGCGCTGGGTTCATCGCGATTGGGTTCTTCGAAGGAGTGCATGACTGGAAATAGGGCCCCGTTTAGGGCGATTTTGCGTGATGCCAGGGGAGGCCAAAAAACCAGCCCCAATTGTATCATGAGAACAGCATTGCTCGACTTTGCTGAACTTCACCAGGCTTTTCAAGCCCGTTTGCCCTTTTGGGTTCCTGCATGTTCTGTTTCAACCAAAACCATTGGGGCCAAACTGGCAGGTGAGCGGCTTGGATGTGATGCCGCGCGCTCGGAATAAGAATTAGCTGCGTGCCTTTTGTGCCTCCTCTTTGCGGCGTACGTATTGTCCTCTCTGGGACAGAGACACAGCCACTCACACCCCATGCACTTGTTAAAGCACGAAGCCTCCACAAGACCAACAAAAGTCGCCATTTGGATTCTGACGATAATGCTTCAGGTAGGCAATGAACCCCTGCCCAGTATTACTCCTTTTTTTTTGGGGGGGGGGTGTTCTCGTCAAAATCTGTAGGGGTTGATGTCCTCGGTGCTTTCAACCATTGTTATTTTTAAGAACCATCAAGAGTTTTTCTTTGGAGCTGCCTGGTGTTTTCTGAAAAGAAAGATGCCTTTTCAAGAGTTGTGCCCGTTTTGCCACGCCGGGCACACAGTGCTCGAGTGACACATGGACCAGGTTTGTAAACTTGTTGCTGACACGAACCCGATTTCACCACAGACCAAGCTTGCAAAGAAAGGGGAGGCAGGGTTCCGGGAGTTTGCAGGGTTCAGGGTTAAGAGACCCCATAGCTCACGCGACTCCCCGAAGGTCCTAAGGTTGATTGGGCTGCGGACGAATTTCACCTCCAGGTTTACCTGAGAATGGGTCTTTCTTAAGCTGACTCAAGGGAAGCCTAAAAAGGAAGCCAAAGGGCCAGAGAAAACCGACCACTTCGACTCTTCCCCATCCCAAATCATAAAACCATTGCTCAAAAGCACAAATCTGCCATGGAGCAGCAAGGAACCCCTTTTTGCTGGTCGGTTTTTGAAGGGCGGCTGTCAATATGCTTCTCATTTGCAAGGCATCTCTGCAGCCGAAGGAAATGGCAACGTGTCCGTTTGGCTTCCCTTGAAAAACATCAAAAAGGCTTCGCCTGGAGGGACGTGACTCCCCATGTACGTAAATCCTGCACCCGAGATGTAGGCCAAGAGCGGCGATGGTGTTTGTTTGCGGGAAGTCTGAGGCTCTACTATTGGGATGAGCGGGACGGCGTCGCCTTCAGTGGCTGGTGGTTTGGCCCGAAGATCGGCGGAGACCAGGCGTCGGATGGGCTTCAGGGTTTTCCTTACGGCTGTCTCCTTAAGGCCCTATGAGGAAAACAGGCGGAGGACGGATTTTGGATAAGGCCTTCGCGTGGGACGGTCACTGGGCTCTGCAAAGGCCGATAAATTGAGGAACCCTAAGGTTTTATTGGCAAGTCATTGCTATGCGTTGGGCGCTTTGCAAAATGACCCACTCCAGGCCCGCCACAAAATCAAACCCAGAAGGGTGAAGAAATGCGTAATAAGTTCAGCTTGGCAGGCTACTGAACCAGCTCCCTTGGTACCTTCGCAGTTTGCCTTCAAATCACATATTTTAGGGTAGACTATATATATATATTGATTACTATATATGGGTGTGGGCCAAAAATACGCCCCCAGAATGGATCGCTGGTAAATGGAAACAAGCACTAGAATCTTTAATGGGAATTAAGCGGAATGTCTGGAACAATCCACTCAAGTGAAACAAGCCTTGTGACTCTTGTGTTATCTTTTCTGCTCGCGTGCTAAAATGAGAGATCCTGTTTGTTGCATGAATTCTGCTTTCCCTGAAATCATTGTGCGCAAGGGTGTTCCCTGTCTTTCAGCGGAACTCCGAGAAGAACGACATTCTGGCAGGCCATGTAGCAACGCATACCCCTTGAAGGATGCGACATCGTCTTCGCCAGTTTAATGCCAGTTGCCACGTTTTGCAAAGACCATTCGTTCACGCAACATATGGTGCCCTTTGTTGAACCGTCAGCACAAGAACCACAAGTGAGCATAAACAACAAGTGGAAGGCAGATATACATTCGCGAACCTGTGGCCAGTTCGGACCTGCTGCGAGGTGGTTTCCTACAACTAAAAGCAATGAGTTAAAAGTAAAGTGGCCAACAGATTGGGCTCGTACCAAGGCTTCGGAAATGGATCCATGTATTCATCCTTCGAAGAGCCGCCCAAAGCAGTGCCACACCTAGCTCCCATTGAGCCCCTGTGTCCCGGACCCCCAAGCCGAAAGCGCAAAGGAAGCCTCCCCTACCCAAAAAATCCGGGGGGGGGGGTACACACTTCCCCCTGGCAGAAAGAGGACAGCTTCCCCGCAGAAGCGGGGAAAACCATGGACAACTTGAGATAAAGGAAAGACAGGGGTACGTGTTTTGCCTCGGCGATCCTTGAGGCTCCCTGAAGCATCCGATCCAAAGGGAGATGCCCTTTTCGCATGGCCGGGATCTCATGGCGCAGGTCTGGGCCTATCAGCCCTGCCGCACCACGCAGACCCCTCCCAAGGGCGGCTGGCAGGCGACGGGCTTGCCAGAGGGTTACGAAGCTCTGGGAGACATGGGAGACAAAAGAAAACCATTGCAACTGGGGTTGTGATTTTCTCTGTTTCTGGGGGGTTAAAGTATTAAAGGCAGAAGATGGAGTTGCCCTTCAACCTTTAACCTACCCTGTTCACTGACAAAACATGAGTCGTGTGCAAGGTCTTTAAGATGGGTGAATGCTATGGTTGAAGCAGCCAAGACCGGTGTTTTGAGCAATGTGGCGAACCGGTCGACTTGATGCTCAGACAAGAAGCCGAGGCTGATCAAAGACACATTGCAGAGGCGACCAGCCATTGCCGGACTTCATTCGCATGTGTTGTGTTCAAGTGTTGCTTTTTGCTTCAAGCATTTAGGGACTGTGGATGAACAGAATCGACGCCAGGCACATGGGCTTGGTGGTTTATCAACAACAGGGGCAATCCGAACTCCCCGAAATCATCGCGTGGGGAAGCTGCCATACCTCCGATATGGCTTGGCCCTTCCCCATGGCTCTCCTGGGCTGTCCAACACCAAAAAGAAGGAGCGGGGTCCCAAGCTACGCAGGCCCTTGGTGTTTTCGTTTTCGGTACAAGCCCAATCCTCAGCTGAGACTGACATCCCGGACGGCACACCCAATTCAGGAATCGAGAACCCTAGACTAAAAATGTGCCCAAATGGCTGTGAGCTAATTCAGAAAGTTCTTGTTTCAACTTGGAACTTTGCCCAGTTTCGCGGCTGTTCAATCTTCCCCCCTCCCTCGATTGTGCCAGGTGCCCTACGATGGCGCAGTGGACGCCACAGTGGTGGTTTCACCCAAGGCCGGGGGTGTGGCTCCCGTTGATTCAACCCGGTCGGCTGGGCTTAAGACCCCCTTTTGAGCTTTGGCGGATGTGTCCACCTTATTTTGACACATACCCAAAGGGGTTTTACAAAAACGCATGTGATGACCATAGTAAACAATGGGTGTAGAAACTAATCAGCCCCTTACAATAGCCCCCTTCACTGCCAGGGCAAAGGGGTCAAATTGAGGAAATTGATCTTCTAGCCATTCCACAGACGCTATGTTTGTGGGAAGGGAACCGGTCATTTCCTTTTCCACTATGTTCACCCCGTAAACATCAGCCGCGGAGGGTGGTGTTTGTTTGACATGATGGAAAGAACGATCCCCAGAATAAGGAAGTTTCGCTGGGACTCGCGAACCTCTGGGAAAAAGGGTTGGCTCTCTGATTTGTATTGGCGTCTCGGTTGCCTCCCCCCCCGCCCGCCCCCCCTCGTCTGGAATCGAATTTTGGGTTCGGAATAGATATGTTTGAGGGTGTCCCAGCCCAGGTCCCAGAGTCGGTTGGTCCGAACAAAAGGCGACATGGGCAAAGTAGGTGCTATATGTATAATATGCATATTAATATATATATATATATACATAATATATATATATATACATGTATACATGGCGCAAAGGAGATCAAAGAGGGGTACCAAGAATTGGGATGACTCTGGAATTAACTTGAGACTGGCACGCTTCTTCATTCCTGTGGGAAGACGTCGGGCAAGGTGAACACAGTCTTGCAATCTCGGGTGGGTTTCTTCTGGCCATTCTCGGAGCCACATGTCCTGATTCCTGGTCCTTTGGGCAGAGTCAAACAGAAATCCCCTTGGCCGGTGGCGCTCTTGAGGCTCAGTCGTGGTGGTTCCACCGACCGCTTTCCTCTCTGTTTGGATTCTGGGTGCGAAGCAGCCAACTTTCAGATTTGAGAGAAACCAACAGAAACTGTGTATATGTTCAGTTTTTCTTCAGACCCAAGTCCAGATCAAGCCCAGCTCAGGAAAAGCCTCTCAAAAAGTTTCTCTGCTGAACACACGGTGTTTGTTTGGACGCCATTTTCTGGGATCCTTCGAAGCTAAGTTCCTGGGTTCCGCTCATTTGCTTCCATCCTGGAGCTCCCCTCCCTGTCTTTTTTTTCACTTTCCGGACTTGGGATTTTGGTTTGCGCAACTTTGGTCTCAGTTGCCGAACTTTTGGCCTTTGGGTTTCCCCTTGTTGGTCCATGTTTAGTCATGGCCCCAAGAGGTTCGCCTTTTGGTGTTTTACTCGCGGGTCCTTTGGGCAGCTGAGTTTTTAGTGGCAAACGATTTGATGTTGGCCACTATGCGAGCCGAAGAGGGACGAAGGCCACACCTTTTCCAGAAGCGAGCTGCGTACGCCCAGGGTGTCCCGGCAAGCAGGCCCGAAGCTGAGTCATTGGGCGCCCAAGGCCGTTCTTTTGAGGCGGAAGGTAGCCTTTTCAAATTGGTTGGGGAATACAACAAGAAAACCAGTTTAATCGTTTAATCAGTCTGGTAAAGAGACGGTACTGGTTTTAGTGGGTTCTTCAGTCATTCACCGAGGCCTATTTGGCCAAAAGGGCGCCTAGGCTCGCTTCCTAAGCTGCTGTTCTTGAACAATCTCTGAAATGGCAAGTTTGAAGGAAACAACAGCATGGCAGCCGCTAGAGAGTCAACATCACAGTCCTACTGCCCTTAACTGGGAGGGCCTGTAACACAAATCGGGTGGAGGGGGGGTACAAAGCAAACATCGCAGGCTTGCTTCCTGCAGTGGATTCCAGGAGGCTTCCCATTCAGCTCACCCTCCAAGCCGGTTGGAGATTGACAAGCCTTTCGCGGGGATTCAAGGTCCGGTGTCTCGTGCTTGCTTTTGAAGGGACATCTTCCAATAAAAATGTCAAGGGCACCACTCCGGGTCTGGGATGTTTAAACAGCAAAAGTCAAATCATGGTCAAACCAAGCAGAAAGGGAAACTGCTTCGGCCATTGCAACCGCTTGCGGTGGGAAGAAACGATTATTTGCTCGGCGTTTCCAAATCGGAGTACATGGGGTAGATTGAAACCACCCCAGAAAGGCTACCCTGGAAAAAGACGCACATAGATATAGGCTCAAGCGATGTGTGAGCATTTGCTCAATGCATTTTGCCACCCACCGTTTTCGGGGTGTAAAGGGAAACCATTGGACAGCTACCCCCTTTTTTGGGGGGGTCCCTATGTCAAGAACCGCCTCGCTCCGAGCCCTCGGCTCGTTCCGAGGGCGGCATTTCAGCCAGAGGCATGGGACGGACTGCTCTCCGGTGCTCGATTTCACTGCCTAATTTGTTTAGCGGGGAAAGCCGTTGGTGGGCATGTGGGAATTCATTTCCACCCGTCTTGGAGGCCCTGTTCAACCATTCATATGTAGTTGCTGAATGCAAAGAACGACATGGGCTGGCTGAATGCGCCCATTCGGTCGAGCCATCTTGCAATTTTCCAGCGGTTGGGTGGATTTCATCCTCTAAGTCGCTTTTGGTTTGGTAGGTTCAGGACCCAATTAGTCCGCCCTCCTATCCACTGACTCCACTGACACGGAACCTGATTCGGGGTGCTGGAAGACATTTGTCCTAAAGGGACCTTCCGGTGGGTTCTATGTTGGTCAGACAATTATGATCACGCCCCCCACCCCCCCCCCAACAAGAAAAAAAGCAAGGAAACTAATCCCCATTTTAGCAGGGTCACTGATTTGAACCTAACTGGACAAACGATGGCCAAACCAGAGATGCGGGAACCGCGTATGCCAAAATGCACGGTTTCGCTCACTGTTTTCCTTTTGACACATGCCCCACCCTCCCCCGCAGTTCTTAACAACATGCGTATGCGGAAAATATCAAGACACGGTCTATGGGCAATAAAACCCAAACAGAAAGGACCCGTTTGCCCATGATTTAGAGGAAACCCAGCGTCAATCAATTGGTTTTAGGGGGTGGCTTGTTTTGAACAGACTGAAGTTGTGCATGTCATGTCGTTCGTGCTGCACGAGGGTAGCTGAAGAGAGCTTATTTTAAACAGAACGGGCAGGGAAACTCATTGACCTGGTGGCCAATACTGCCAGGTATCCTTCCATGGAAAAGCGTGCTTTTGCTTGAAAGAACAGCGGTTGAACATTAACGGAAGAAGAACCAACCGCCAGAATCGCTTTTTGCAGGAGTCTCCAACTTTTGAGATATCTCCAAGCGGGCCCTTCAAGTCAGTTTTTGTTTCGTAGGTCCCCACTCAACGTGGAACATTTAAAAACAAAGGAGAAAATCAACCAACCAACCCTTCCTAGCAGAGAAGCTAGTTGAATTTTGCGGCAACCCGCCCCCAGTTTCTCACACGCACCTTTTTTTTCTCCTGTGGGAAGGGTTTCAGTCGAAAAAGTACAGCCAACACCAAAAAGGTGCCGCCTTCCCCCCATGCGATTCCACCCTGTACAACCTAGGGTCACTTGCAAGCAAGTGGGCCTGACTCACTGCCCCGGCTGACGGATAGGTGCGCCAGCCACAGCTGCAGCAGCACCAAATGCAGCAGCAGCGCCAGTTGCAGCAGCAGCAGCAAGTGGCGCTGATGCGGCAAAAAGCCGAGGAGCAAAGTAGACGGGGGCACTTTGGACTGATGGGCTTATCCGGGGACGAGTTCCTACCTCAAAATGTTGTACAGCTTCTGGAATCAGCTTGGTGCACCTTTTGTTAGCAGGACATCAAGCATGGGCAAACACTGGGGTACTAAACAGCTATTGAGCTTTCTTTGTGAGTACAGGTGAACCACTGATTCAACATGTCGAATGGACAAGAGAGGCTTCCCTCTCGCTAGCATGAACCTCCCTTGGTGGCCTGGATGCTGGGTAGTTTGTTTGAACAAGACACCTGAGCCGTTGTTACTGGACAGCAAACAACCCAAGCGCAGAGAATGTGTCTTTCAAGTGTTGTCCGAAGGAGGGCAAGAAGAAGCTAGAGGAGGCAAACAAGAAGCGAATAGAGGACCGCTCGTCATTGGGAGTGGGGCATGGCTGGTACGCGTGGATATTAACATATTGACTATGGAACCGACGCCTGTATCGATGGGAATCTCCTGTTCGGGGACCCCGTGCTTGGATGTCTTCAGATCAAATGTGCGGCACGAGTTTGCCTTGTGAACTTCGTGAACAAAGGATGGGGACCCTGAACATGTACCCGAGTATGTGCAGGTGCAAGAAGCAAACAAAGCTGTTTCACAGCCTTTCGCGCTTCAGACATTCACAAATATGCGACACCCTTACGAACTCCCAAATGCTTCCCCCAATGATTTGGGTTCCTAACATATCCCTGCAGCAAAATGTACGCGCGCACGCTCCCAATGGTCCCTCAAACATGTCATTTGATTATTTGCAATCAGCGGGAATTCCCCTGAAGATGTGACCATGGAACCCCAAATGGCCTGTGAGACCCATTTGTGGATCCCCCGATCCGCTGGACCATGCGAGACGTTCAATCCGAAGGAACATGGGCACAACTTACTGCTGGTAATTGTGAGTTGTATTTCCCCAATCAACCAAGTCCTTTTCATTTTTGCATGTCCACTCGTCGGAGGATGGTTGGGGTTCGGGTGGGGGTCCGACCTCGCTTAGAACCCGCCGAAGCCGCAAAAGAAGGGGTCCACATTGACGCTTGGTGACATTGCATGAAGCCATTGAGAAACATCACCGACAGTTGACCAGGAAGAGACGTCAAGTTGGAAAGGGTCGGGGCTCCTTGAAGAGCAACTGCGTGTTAGGAACCTTCTGTTGTGTGTGGGGGGGGGGGGGCCGGAATAGACTCTATTCCCCCCACCCCATGAATGTGAAGGTGACGGGTTTGAGTGTAACGGTTTCGGACTTTGGTTGGACAATCCTAGTTTCGCAGTTTCGCACAAGCTGATCTGATTGTGCTCTGTGTCACAATCTTTCAACCAACAGGGCGCCCTTTTTCCTCATCCATGCGTTCAAGGGTTTCTGGTGCGCTTCAATCGAAGCGGTTGCCACTGTACCGAGGGAATCCCCTTGAAATTGACAAACTCGTCGGTATCGTGGAAAGGTACTGTTTTAGTTCCACCATGCTCAAGCCACATGCTGCTATTTTTTAGTAGACCCATGTAGACCCGCTTTCTTCGGCTTTACCAGACATGTCCGGCGCTTGAAAATCAACCTCAAAGGTCTGTGAAAACACAGAATGCAATTTCCAAGGACGCCCTTCGTGCTTCCTTTGTGGTTTTGTTTTTTACAGTTTCCCATCGAGGCACTTCGGGTGTTATCTTCACTTGCGCGTGCCTATTATTCAGGGCAAAACGGATGTGGTCACCACTGAGGGGGGGGCAGGCCATGACCATTCGCACAGGTTCGCAAATCTGTTGGGGGTTCGACTCAAAGTTCGCAATGCCTGGCCGGGTTCGCAAACCCGAAATGGAATTCGCAAACCTTCGCAAACTGAATTGGGAAATCCAAAGGTTCGCAAACCCAGTCCGGGGTTCGTGCGAGGGCGGCGCCGGCCCGGCGCAGCCCTGGCCAGGTCCTGCCAGAGGCGGCGCCGGCTCGGCGCAGCCCTGGCAGCCTAGCTAAGCCCCCCTGCGTTCGCGCGTGACTTTGACAGTTCGCAATCCCCGCCATGTTCGCAGATGAGAAGCGGGTTCGCAAACGTTCGCTTAGGTACTTTGGGTTCGCGTAGGTTCGCTAAGATTTTTGCCTGCCCCCCCCAACTGGTGACCACATCTGTTTTGCCCTTAATTATGTGCATTTGTTTATTAAGAATATTTGTATATTTCTGCATTGGGCTTACTGTCCGTGCGTTTGTGCTGCTGGTTGTCTTAGTCTTTTTGTTTGCGCGCGCAGGTGCCCTCAAGGAAGAGTCTTCAATCAGTGTTCTCTATATTTCCCAGTTAAATGTCATCCAACAGGAGACTCACTTTGGAGCCGCTCAATGGGGAAATCTAGGGAACCGGCGCTTTCGAGGACGAAAAGCGAAGGATAGAAGAAGCCAGAAAGAAGGCTGAGGACTCGCGAGACGAAATTGATCTCGAGGCGGCGGTAGTCGTTGACCAGTCGCACTCTTTTCGTCATGGCCACTTGGCTTTGGAGATGGGCCTCGTCGAAGCCTCCAAACGAGATCCAAAAGGGCGCTAGGTGCCATTACCCAATCACTGGCTTGTAAGACATGATTTGAGTAAGTTTGACGCATTTAACAATACTCCTGGTTGACTACTAGGGGGCTTTACTTTGGGGGAAGCCCTGGAATCTTTTGCTAGGTGGATGAAATTCAACTTGACGTGGCTAAGAAGAATCCACCCTTTTGAGAGAGAGACACGCTTCAGGTGCCGGTTTTGTGGCTTCGAGGGAGGCCCAGCAGGCTTGTGGACGAGCATTTGAACACTTGGTTGTTCTTTGGCTTGACCGCTATATCCTTTTCACGAGCAGACACTTCACGCCGGCCGTCAAAGACCAGCCATGTGCAGAATCGCTTATCAGCTGCAGTGGTGTCCCGGTATTCAATAGAACAACATATGCACGGTGGCGGGAAACTAGCAGGGCAAACGAGTGCCGATCCATGTGCCAGGTACCGAACATAGCTACCTAAGTTCCAAGCATAGATGCATACAGAACATGCATACATCCATGCATGCATGCACACATAACCTGCATGTATCCATGCATGTATGCATAAATGCACACACACACAGCTTGCATATATCCATGCATACATGCACACATAACCTGCATACATCCATGCATGCACACATAACCTGCATGTATCCATGCATGTATATCCATGCATACATGCACACATAACCTGCATTTATCCATGCATGCATGCATACAAACCTGCATGTACCCATGCATGTATGCATAAATGCACACACACAGCTTGCATATATCCATGCATACATGCACACATAACCTGCATACATCCATGCATGCATGCACACATAACCTGCATGTATCCATGCATGCATGCATAAATGCACACACACAGCTTGCATATATCCATGCATACATGCACACATAACCTGCATACATCCATGCATGCATGCGCACATAACCTACATGTATCCATGCATGTATGCATAAATGCACACACACAGCTTGCATATATCCATGCATACATGCACACATAACCTGCATACATCCATGCATGCATGCACACATAACCTGCATGTATCCATGCATGCATGCATAAATGCACACACACAGCTTGCATATATCCATGCATACATGCACACATAACCTGCATACATCCATGCATGCATGCGCACATAACCTACATGTATCCATGCATGTATGCATAAATGCACACACACAGCTTGCATATATCCATGCATACATGCACACATAACCTGCATACATCCATGCATGCATGCACACATGCATGTATCCATGCATGTATGCATAAATGCACACACACACAGCTTGCATATATCCATGCATACATGCACACATAACCTGCATACATCCATGCATGCATGCACACATAACCTGCATGTATCCATGCATGTATGCATAAATGCACACACACACAGCTTGCATATATCCATGCATACATGCACACATAACCTGCATACATCCATGCATGCATGCACACATAACCTGCATGTATCCATGCATGTATGCATAAATGCACACACACACAGCTTGCATATATCCATGCATACATGCACATAACGTGCATACGTGCATGCATGCATGCACACATAACCTGCATATATCCATGCATGTATGCATAAATGCACACACACACACACGCACAGCTTGCATATATCCATGCATCCATGCACACAAAACCTGCATACATCCATGCATGCATGCACACATAACCTGCATATATCCATGCATGTATGCATAAATGCACACACACACAGCTTGTATATATCCATGCATACATGCACACATAACCTGCATACATCCATGCATGCATGCACACATAACCTTCATATATCCATGCATGTATGCATAAATGCACACACACACACAGCTTGCATATATCCATGCATACATGCACACATAACCTGCATACATCCATGCATGCATGCACACATAACCTGCATATATCCATGCATAAATGCACACACACACAGCTTGCATATACCCATGCATACATGCACACATAACCTGCATACATCCATGCATGCATGCACACATAACCTTCATATATCCATGCATAAATGCACACACACACAGCTTGCATATACCCATGCATACATGCACACATAACCTGCATACATCCATCCATGCATGCACACATAACCGGCATGTATCCATGCATGTATGCATAAATGCACACACACACAGCTTGCATATATCCATGCATACATGCACACACAACCTGCATACATCCCATGCATGCACACATAATGTATCCATGCATGTATGCATAAATGCACACACACACAGCTTGCATATATCCATGCATACATGCACACACAACCTGCATACATCCATGCATGCATGCACACATAACCTGCATATATCCATGCATGTATGCATAAATGCACACACACAGCTTGCATATATCCATGCATACATGCACACATAACCCGCATACATCCATGCATGCATGCACACATAACCTGCATATATCCATGCATGTATGCATAAATGCACACACACAGCTTGCATATATCCATGCATACATGCACACATAACCCGCATACATCCATGCATGCATGCACACATAACCTGCATATATCCATGCATGTATGCATAAATGCACACACACAGCTTGCATATATCCATGCATACATGCACACATAACCTGCATACATCCATGCATGCATGCACACATAACCTGCATATATCCATGCATGTATGCATAAATGCACACACACAGCTTGCATATATCCATGCATACATGCACACATAACCTGCATACATCCATGCATGCATGCACACATAGCCTGCATATATCCATGCATGTATGCATAAATGCACACACACAGCTTGCATATATCCATGCATACATGCACACATAACCTGCATACATCCATGCATGCATGCACACATAACCTGCATATATCCATGCACGTATGCATAAATGCACACACACACAGCTTGCATATATCCATGCATACATGCACACATAACCTGCATACATCCATGCATGCATGCACACATAACCTGTCCACGCATGTATGCATAAATGCACACACACACACAGCTTGCATATATCCATGCATACATGCACACATAACCTGCATACATCCATGCATGCATACACACATAACCTGCATATATCCATGCATGTATGCATAAATGCACACTTAGCCTGCATATATCCATGCATACATGCACACATAACCTGCAGGTATCCATGCGTACATGCATACATGCACACATAGCCTGCATATATCCATGCATACATGCATAAATGCACACATAGCCTGCATATATCCATGCATACATGCACACATAACCTGCATATATCCATGCATACATGCACACCTAACCTGCATATATTCATGCACACATACCATGCATATATTCATGCATACATGCATACATGCACACACAACCTGCATACATCCATGCATGCGTACATGCACAAACAACATGCACATACTCACACATGCACATACTCAAGCAGCCACAAACATTCACACACACAGACATACATACATACATACATACATACATACATACATACATACATACATTCAGACATACATACAGGAAAACTGACAGGCACACAGAGACACACAGTCAATGCCGACGGAGATACACATGTATATATGCATGCCTGCATGAATGAGTGAATAAATTGATACATGCATATATACGTGCGTACATGCGTACAGGCATCCAGGTATCCAGGCATACCTGCATACGTGCATACCTGCATACATAGATACACACATGCATGTGTACACATGGAGACATGCACACGTATACATTGATGCAGCGTGTGACTCCAGTCAAGAGATATAAGAGGCACACTCTGCCCTTGCCTGGTGAGGAGCAAAAGGCGGTCTTTTCCATTCGCCAGGCTTTACAGAAGGCGCAGACGTTCGGGGTGACTGTCTGACCATGATGGGGCGAGCCAAGTTCCAAGGAAAAAACAGGGAAGGGTTGAAAGAAACGGTTTGGAGGGTGAAAACAAAGGTTCCCCATTTTCTCTGCGCATCTGCTGATTTGGAGCCGCGGACTTGTAGCAGCCTGTGCCTCTGAGTGTCCAGAGGGCCTCTGAGGACCGAGGGCTCACGCCATGGCGCTGCTTGCAGTTTTCGCTTTTCGTGGCATCTTCTTTAGTTGTTGGGTTTGTTCATAAGGTCATGGTTCAAAGCCAATGAGATCCCATTTTGGGGTAGATGAATTCACCACCCAGTTTAGAGGCTATTTTAGTGGGGATTGGGATGTTCACTGGGGGTACGGGGTTTTGACCCATGGCCATATCTAGTGGCAGACGCGCGGCAAAGCACCAGGTATGTCGTAAATACATATTTGAAAGAAGGGGGCTGCACCGCTTCATTTTTTTTAGGCAGACTCTTGGCGGCTGTAATTCATTGGTTGATGTACGTTTTTCCGTGTCTTTCCTGGGAAACGAGGCTTTGTACTCCGCACCATGCGGTCGGCTCAAGAGGAAAGAGGACCCTGACTCCCTGACTGATTGCGAACTTTAGCACCCAACTGCCATGGTAGGGGGAGACTTTGCTTTACAGACCCTCGGGCCTGCAAACCAGACTTCTGAATCCAAGATAGCAGTTGAGCTCAACCCAGTCAGCTTGACACTTGGCCGTCCGAACTCCCAAAGAGACCTTGAAGCCAAGCGGCGACCCGCGACCTTCGGACCCGCGTGCGGCCGAGTCCCGGCACTCAGCGGAGGGGGCAACGGTGGTGTTCGGAGTTGTGCTTTCATGTCTTCGCAGTTCCCCAATCCTCACAAGATTCTGAAAGTTATGCCATTGCTCATGCTACCACCTACCCAGCATTACCTAGTAATACTACACTGCTGCTGCTGTTCCTTCTGCGGCTACAACCGCCACCACGACTCCTACCACCACCACTACCACAACTAGTTTAATATGCGCCTGGCTCTGAGGCCATGCTGAGGCGCCGAGCGGGGGGAGTGGGAAGGGTGCACAGGAGACGCGGTGGTTCTTTTTGGACTTGGATTTGAAGGCAAGCCAAAGGAAAACCCGAAAGAGGGAATCCATCGGAAAGCATAGCAACATTGGAAACCAAGGGAAGCCACAGGAGGGAGGTCCCTATCGTCCGCATTGGGAGAGCAGGATATGCCGGGATCACAGTTCAACCGCATGTGCAACAAGAGCTGCTGGGGTTACCATCGGTTTTTGTTCCCGGTACTTCCCCAATCAAATGAGAACGAGATCACACAGATCTCACAGCTATGGCTGGATCATCATGGTTTGCATCATGCATGATAGGTACATGAAGCCTTCAAGATGCGGTCATGACCCCTGATTTTAGAGAGAGGTGTATTGTCCAACCTCCAGGTTTGTGACTCCAGGACAGTGAATCCGTTGCAGTCCCAAGGTTCGGTGTGCCTTTTCCTGCGGCTTCTTAAAGTTCTGTGTGCTTCTTCAGGCGCGCACAATCAAGTTTGGGAATGGGCGAGTGCCCGTGCCACTGAGGACATGGGCGGCCGACCTAAACTCCCCACAAGAAGCACACATCCCATGTGGCTCTGGTTTAAAGGGACCACCCAGTTTGGGGGTTCCCCTATTTTGAGCCAACCCCCCCGTCATCTTGGGGAACACCAAATCTTATATCAAGAATGTTTTTCCATGGCTCAGATGGGGGTGTCTTTTATTCGGATTCCCCCCAAAATGGTGACTTTCCCTTTCTTTGATAGCTCTAAACAGGGGGTCCCCTCAAAAAGAGACACGCTGTGGGCAGAATCATTTGCTGCCTTCCCGCGGATCCAGGAACTTATCGTTGGTCGCGTTCGCGGTGGTTGCGACCGCGGATGAGGCATCGGGCGATGGTTTTCTTGGGTAGTGGATGGAGAACTGGTTGACTTGCATTCTCCTGTCAAAGGGGGTTCAGACTTTCGAAGGAGCCAAAGCCACCCCACCTATGGGCTTATTAGTCCGGGGTTCACATGAACCCTTCAAAAGCAAGCAACATAAAAGCAACCGGTGTCCTTTTTCCCGTTGGGATTCACTTGCCTTTTGAGAGATGCAATGCCAGCCCAGTTGATCAAGCAGAAACCGCTGGTTGATTTTGATCGGAGTTCGAGTGCCCATAGAGGGACGCCGGGACCTTCAAAGGGGTCTATGCGGGGTGGGTGCTATCCCTTAAAGCCTCGATTGGCTGGCTCAAAAAACCAGCTTGCCCTGGCAAGTGGAAACATGGACCAAAACCTGCGTAACCCCTCCTGTTTAATTTTGAGCCACACCCAATTAGGTCTTGTTAGCTGCCAGCTGCCTATTTATCCTTGTATCCCTGGCTGGGATAGCCACCCCGTTTCGCCCACGCTTGAGGTCCCTTGGGCCTTTGCAGCAGGCAACCAGGATATTGACCTCTAGATTTGGGTTCTTGGCAGTTTCCCCGTGTTGCCTACTATACGGCCTTGCCTGGATCAACAGGGTAGTATGCAACTACCACATTTGGACACAGTCAGGCGTAGCTGACCGTTGATTTGTTTGCCTTGTTGGCATTCCTGCGTTTTCCATTTCCAATCTAAGCCTGCTTTCGGGTATCTGCGTTTGTAGGTGTCTCGGGACCTTTTGGCAGCTCCAAGTTTGGGCAGTTGCAACCCCCGCCGGCTGGCTCTTTGACGGTCCCGATGGGAACTCTGCCATTTGAACCAGCTTTGGAGGCAAAGTCAATGGTGCGAATTAGAACTAAACAGCACTCTGGACTTTTTCGATCAAACCACTCAAGCGAGTTGTCCAAGAGCTGCGAGAGGTTCATCCTTCTGACCAAGGAGTCACCAGCTAGCCCTGAGCACTTGCCCGTCCCCGCTTAGGGCTGCTGCTTTACCATCGGCTATGGCTCCATGATGAAGCCGGGAGCTCGGTGCCAGAGAGGAAGCTGGCGACTCTTTAATGCACGTTTAGCATGTGCGTGTGTATATATATATATATGAGCCACGGACAAAACATACGAAGACCACTTTATCAAGGTGGGGTACGTTTTTGCATAACACATGCCAAAACCATGGAAAACGATAAGGTCTCCCCCAAAAACGATAACCCTTAGCTAACACGCGGCTCTATAATAACCCCTGCAGTTGCAACTTAGTTAGGGTGGGACCCTTGCGTGGCCACCGTAAAACGAGAAGGCGAGTCGCCACTTTCGAGCTGGAGCTGCCAAGGTGTGCTTCGTAAATACGACACTTGTACTGAGAAGTTGCGATTTTCGAGCTGGAGATGCGGAAGTGTATTTCGCGCACTAGACTTGTACTACAAAGTTGCGATTTTCGAGCTGGAGCTGCGGAAGTGTACTTCGCGTACTAGACTTGTACTACAAAGTTGCGATTTTCGAGCTGGAGCTGCGGAAGTGTACTTCGCGTACTAGACTTGCACTACAAAGTTGCGATTTTCGAGCTGGAGATGCGGAAGTGTACTTCGCGTACTAGACTTGTACTACAAAGTTGCGATTTTCGAGCTGGAGATGCGGAAGTGTACTTCGCGTACTAGACTTGTGCTACAAAGTTGCGATTTTGGAGCTGGAGATGTGGAAGTGTACTAGACTTGTGCTACAAAGTTGCGATTTTCGAGCTGGAGATGCGGAAGTGTACTTCGCGCGCGGAAGAGTACTTCGCGTACTAGACTTGTACTACACAGCTGCGATTTTCGAGCTGAGCTGCGGAAGTGTACTTCGCGTACTAGACTTGTACTACAAAGTTGCGATTTTCGAGCTGGAGATGCGGAAGTAAGTGTACTTCGCGTACTAGACTTGTGCTACAAAGTTGCGATTTTCGAGCTGGAGCTGCGGAAGTGTACTTTGCGTACTAGGCTTGTGCTACAAAGTTGCGATTTCCGAGCTGGAGATGCGGAAGTGCGCTTCGCGTACTAGACTTGTACTACACAGCTGCGATTTTCGAGCTGGAGATGTGGAAGTGTACTAGACTTGTACTACAAAGTTGCGATTTTCGAGCTGGAGCTGCGGAAGTGTACTTCGCGCACTAGACTTGTACTACAAAGTTGCGATTTTCGAGCTGGAGCTGCGGAAGTGCATTTCGCGTACTAGACTTGTACTACAAAGTTGCGATTTTCGAGCTGGAGCTACGGAAGTGTAATTCGCGTACTAGACTTGTACTACAAAGTTGCGATTTTCGAGCCGGACCTGCCAATGTTCGAAAACACTGTAAAACGATAAGGTCTCCCCCAAAAACGATAACGTTCAAAAAAGTACTAGGGCCAAGTAAAGTTTTTCGTCCGCTCCTCATATATAGGTGTGTCTATCTTGTTGTGGTTTTCAAAGGACACCATAGGGAAAACCTCATTTTTTCTTCGGTGGGGGGGGGGCGGGGATCCCCTCAAACAGAGACAGACCCACATTAATATATATATATATATATAGAAATATATACATATTGTTTTGTTTGGCAAGTGACCAATGCAGCGGTACGGGCTTGTATGAAGTGCGTATTGGTGTAGTAGTGATCAAGTGACGAATCAAGTGTTATTTATCAGTTTAGAAACATTATTAGGCTGAGAAATGTTTTTCTTTCTAGGTTGGAGTCGGTTTTCCCAGTAAATGCAAACAGTAAAAGCCAACAAGTAAAGCTTTTGGACCCGTGACAAGTAAAAACAAGTAAAACTGCATGAACTTAAAATCGGCAGGTTACCGGTTTGCCTTTTGCTAGGCTAACATACACTGGCTTTGTGTTGCGTTGTTGTGCCTGATGAGCATTTGTTGTGATGTGTTGTTTGCTTTCAAACCAGGCGTGCCAATTGGCTCAACACAGAAACAGACCGCATACAACTCAAACCACAAACAACGCAGAATACAAAAAGCAAAGAAAACAACAATCGCAGAGGAGAGGTGTGGGTTTTCTTATTTTTTCATGGCTGGATCGAGTTGTCTTCCTTCCAGCTGAGTGACGATGCAGAAGTGGCATGTTTCTTTGCATTATCCCTCCTACAAGCCAAGAACAGCTTGTTCTGGTTTTTGGGCATAGTTGGGTGAGTATCAAAAGTACAAGCTAAAAACACCTGTGTTATGTTGCGTGAAGGGACAATGCCAGCACACCAAAACAACTCAAGAAGCACCAAAGGAAAGACCAATCACTCGAGAAAGCGATCACAGGAGATCTTAGTGTTGTTGTTTTTCCGAAAGTTGTGTTGATTGTTTTTGTTTCTTTGTTCGAGCTTCTTTTGTTGATGTCCCTCAGTTTGTTGTTTGTTTGGCATTGTCCGCCTCAATCTGTTTTTGGTGAGTATCAGCAGGAACAGAAGGAACAAACAAAGCTCTTTTTTTTTGGAAGGATAATGCCAACAAGGCCCACAACTCACTATTTGGTTGTTGAGGGCAGAAGGTAAAACAACAAGACGCCTTCTTTCCAAACCAAACAAACTCAAAGAAATCCAACAAAGAAATGAGTGAGACCCAACAACACATGTCTTTTGGCAAAACCAAACGTTATCCTCTGATTGTTATGTTTTGTTTGTGATGGTTTCGTTGTATCACGTTTTTTTGAGTTGCTTTCCCGGAGTTGTTTGTTTTGCATTATCCCTCGAAACAAACAGTGTCTGATTGGTTGAACACCAAAAACAAACACGCCTCGCGGAGAAAATCACACAACACAAACAATAGCTTTCGTCAAAGCCATCACTTCTGCTTTAAAATGTAGCTTTGGATGGACGGAGGTTATATACCACTTATGCAAGTGGGTATATACTGTGTTGCAAGCTTATATTGTGGTATACAAGCATCCATGCCTCCAAAACCCATACCTGGTGTGGTACTCAAGCGCCGGTCAACCATTGCGTTGTTTCAAGCCTTCCAAATAGGGGCCTCAAATTTCAATATTATCGTATGGCCATGAGTCACAAGAATGCTCGTTTAGCAAGACATGTTGGTTGCAGCTGCCAGCATCTTGACCTCCTTACGGAATATGGGCCGCCGTGTGTGCTTAGCCACGCACCCTGAGACCCTTTTTGATCCCAGATCTTGAGGGAATTCCATCCTTATCCTATGGAATTTGGGACCAACTGGGACCAACAAGGCTTCCAATTCTTTCCGTTTGGGTCACCGGAGTGGCAATGGGGTTTACGAACCCCGGACCTTTCGTGGTGCCCGGTTTGTGTTGCCCCACCATATTTTCTGCGAAAATCCACTGGAGACTCGGATTGCATTTGCGCGAGGCCTTGTTGCCTCGTCACGGAGATGAAGGGCACAGAGGACTGCAGCTCTGGCTGAAAACTGCAACAGGGGTACTAATATGAGGCTCGGTCAATTTGACTGGCAGTCGATGGTCCATTTGGGAGGCACAAGAAGGCGGGACGAGCTCCAAATGAGCCTGCTTTACGGGCCGGAAGTCCTTGAAAATGCAAAAGGCATCACATGTATCGCCAAAACGCCGACCATGGAAGGCTGAAAGGGTTGTAAATGCAAGGAGTCGGCAGCACATGCTGCTTAAATGCGCTTTTTGGAAAAGCATGGCTTCCCACGAAGGGAAACATGAGGCCCGCAAAGGGACGGCAAAAGGCCGAAGTTTCGGTGAATTCCAGGCACCTTGATGCTGAACAAGCCCCCGTATCCCTGCTTTGGTGGCCAAAAACTTGCGTCTGTGGGTCATTTTGAAATGAGTTTCATTTTGTTCGGAGTGGTTGCCGGCACAGGCAAGGAACCCTGAAGGTTTCAATCTGCAATTTGCTTTAGTAAGGCTAGGAGCTACACACATGAGCAACAACCAACCATGGTTTTGTTTCATTTGGTAGCACAAAATCGATGTCTATGTTTCCACCAAAGGGGGCGCAGACTTGTTTTCACAACAGCGGGGGGGGGAGGAGGACCCAACTGAACCTGCAGCAATTGATTAGCATTGTTCGCTGCTCACAGAATATTCTGAGGACACATGTCAACGCAAAGAAGGTTCGGCCGCAAGTTGTCCTTCCTGTGTGCATGACTTCAGAATGAGTCAACACAAGGAGCTAGTGTTTGAAGGAAGGCCTTCCACCACGGGCAATTCCCACCCTTTTACTTCCCAGGATTGGCTCCCCTTTTTGATTTGTTAGTTTTTTGGGCCCCCCTTTGTTTTCCACTACCCAGGCCATGTTTTTTTTCCTGGGGTCCCAGTTCCAACGCATAAGATCTGTTTTGGTTGGTCTCCCTAAAGGCACAAGGTCTCGCAGGCTCACTCCGCCTGAGTGCGCGAGGACTGCCTGTCCTCGCAGCCTAAAGATGCCGGCGCCTTGCTGGAAGAGGCGCTTTTCGGCGGTTTGGCTCCGACTCGCTCCGACTCGCTCCGACTCGTTCGACGTGGTCGCGGGAATTGTTTGCCGGGATTCTCTTCGTATGCCAGGATTTTGCATCGCCACATTTAAGGCAGTACGCGCGTGCCGTTTGGATTGAGCCTCCTATTCCAAAGCTGGTTGTGCCAGCTTTGGATTGTTGTTAGGGGTGTTCTTTTGATGTTATCATAATATATTCACCACATTGGAGCTGCTCCTAGGCTAGCAACTTTGTTGGAAACCACAAGCAAGCTGCTGCTTTTGGGAGTGACATCCGGTGAGCTTTGACGCAGTTTGGCAGGGGGCGCGATATTTCCCAACCGTTGGGACCCCATGAAAGGGTGAGTTGCCCTTGGTGGGGGTTGTCGGTTTTTTTGGGACCAAGGCAAAGCCCGTTTGAAGAAGCATGGACAAAATGACTTTTTCTCGGGGGCGGCCAATACACCAAAGGGTTTTGATCAGTCCCAGGCTACTGGACCAACTTGTCTAAAGCAATCGACCTAAGTTTCTATTGCTGTCCGTCTAAACGACACCAGCCAGTTCGGAGTATCTTGATTGCGATGCGGGGCCATGCCATGAGCTGCATAGGCTTTGGAGTGAAGGTCCTCTTTAGCCTGTGACTAAATTCTACCCGCCAGTTTGACATGCCACCCAAAACTCAAAACACGTATGAAGTATCGTCAGGAAACGCAAGACGCCGGAAAACGATAGGGGGCTCTCAACCTAAGTAGCGAAAGGGTCGCATGCAAGTAATTTCGACCGTGCCTCAGAGGTTTTTCTGGGTTGCATGTTAATCTGCAGGTCGCAAAGGGTGGTGTCAAAGGCCTCCTATTTTGATCAGATTACAGAGAATAAGTGAGAACTCGCCATTTTCGCCCAAACACAGGCTTGTCGATTGGTCTGAAGTCAAACCATCTAAAAACCTGCCATTCCCCCCCCTCCCCAGTTGAAGCCTCTGAGCCTTTTGCTTGCAGCGCCGTTTCTTTGAGGCGAAGACGATGACGATGCACGGCATTGGGGGTGATGGGCCCGCCTGGCGTCAGAGCTGTCCCACTTCGGCCGGGGACCGCGGAAGACCACGGAACATCTGACCTTGAAATCTATGGGATTTGGCTCAAAACTACTGGATCTAAGTTACTGGATCCTCAACTATTCTACGGGTTTAGGTGAGTTCCAACAAGGTTTGTTTTACTGGATCCAATGATGGAAAGCAGGCTTTGGGTCGATAGACGTTGCCACTTTGGGAGTGCCCCCCCAAATATGTCTGTAGAAGGGGTTGATTCTTGCATGCCTGCTGCTGGCTGCCGGTGATGTCTGGCGATGCGCAGTATTGGATCATTTGGATTGGTGGTTTGGAGGTGTTCCGGGGGTGGGCCAAGCCGTGTAGCCTCAACAGGAACAACCTCAGACTAATCCAAACAGCAAAAGACAAAGTAGTCTGATTGCACGCGAGTTTGCTTGGGGGCTGGAGGGGTGGCTTTGGGGGACAATGGATACAGTGATACGGTGCAATGTGTTTACCGGATTTGGTAAGTGAGTATCAAACTTTGTGTAACCCACGCAAGTTCACAGCCTTGGCAAGTGGGTTGTCACAGCGAGTTCCTGGACTTTCGTCGCTTTTTGGGACGTGCATTTTTGTGGTAACAACAAAAAGTTTGGCTACTTTTTCCGGCCAATCTACTTCTTCGGAATGGATACCATGGCAACTCGCCTAAGTTGGCTTGGTTGTCCTCACCACAAAGGAACATGTTGCCATCTACTTTCCCCGTATTGGGAAGGGACGTCCCCTCAAGGCTGGGAAAAATCGCCCTGTTTAGTTGGTTGCTTTCGGAAGGAAAAAACAAAAAAACTTGAAAAAAACAACTAAAACCAAAAACTCACTTCTTTCCCCTTGGCCCTTCATCCGCAGCTCCGAGCCCCAATGGCTTCTGGCTCCAGCCACCATGCGCGGCTCGCTCTCCAAAGACTCGGTGCGAGATGTTGGCACGTTCCAGCGGATCTCGGCGGCGGTGAAAGACATCCAGGGCGAGCTGGATGGCACCTGAGCAATTCATGGACCGTTTCTGGAATCTCTGTCAAACTGTTTTTCCTTTTTTAAAGATAGATCAAGCGCACTTGCCAAGCAGAACCCCTCAATAGCAGCCCAGTAAGTTGAAAGTTTCGTCTGCTCGCTTCCCCAGTTTTTGGTCGTGTTATTTAGCCTTGAGCAAGATCATGTTGCTTGGAAACAAGTAGTCCAGGTTCCTGACCAATCCACTCCAGAAGTGAGTTTAAGAGGAGCCAGGTGCGTTTTGTGGTTTTAGCACCTCTTGGTTTCCCTCGAAACGACTACGACTCACCTGAGTTGAGTGGTGCTTCCTTTTTGGCTCGTTGTTGTTTCCCTTTTTTCGGGGTCGTCGGATCTGCCGAAACGCCTCAACATCAGCCCCCTCAATTGGATCAAGGGCTCATTGGACCTTTGTTGGCCTTATTTCCAGGGGTACCTTCCCCATTCTTTCCAGGGATCCTTCTTTTCAGGAAACCATCAAAAACCCAGGGAGAAACAGCCGGTTTTGGAAAAGAACGATGGTTGAAAAGAATGGACAGGGAATCAACCCCTAGATTCTTGGGCCTTGCATCGCCTCGGGTTTCCAAAGAAACTAGGTCCCCCAGTAGTGCCCTTCTCTCCCCTTTTTGGTTGGGAGGGTTTCCCTACTAAAATAGACGAAACAGAAGAAAACATCGAGTACCAACTTCTTCTAACCTCTCTACTGGAGGACCTAGGAAAGGTTTGGGCCTCCAGGCGTTCCGTCACATGCGCGCTCAGTGACTCAGGCATCATCGAGAAGTCCGAGCGCGCCAAGAACTCGCTGCTGCCTGGCTTTTGGTTTTTCAGTCGGGGAGAAAACAACAAAGGACCAAACAACGCGGCCTAGGAAGAGGATTATATGTTTGAATATATGGCTGTGGGTCAAAACCAATGGTACCATTTTGGAGTAGGTGCACCACCCATGTTAGTCGATTTTAGTGGGGGATTGGGATGTTCACTGGGGGTACGGGATTTTGACCTATGGCCACATATATATATATATACACACACACATGCATGCATGCGTTATAAGTATATGCATATTCAGAATATATATATATATATGCACTGAGACCCCCACGATCTACCAATTGAATATCTGTTTTTTTGTGTGTTGTGTCCCATCTGCAATTCCAAAGCACATGTTTCTTGAAAGATATCCCACCTGCAGGTCATTCCGGTCTGTTGTGAGTCCCATCTGGAAATTTAAGCCAACTCCGTTCTTATTGAGAGTAGACTTCTACTAACAGTCCATCGAGTCCATCGTTATTAAATTCAAATCGAATTCTAAGCTAATTTACTCGAAATCCTTTTGGATATGGAAATCGTACTTGAATTCTATATTAAACTTTAGATTTTGATAAGCCTCTTTCCCTAGTAAATTATGCTGACAAACCATTAAAATGAAAGTCATGTTTGGAAGGCAACTTCTCGTTCTGAATAGATATTGTATTTTAGATGTCCCACCTGCAGATCATCGCATATCATTACTGCCTGTTTTGTGTCCCATCGGCAAATTCAATCCAACTCCATTCTATTTGAACATAGGACCTCTCACAAAATTCCACCAGTATTAAATTCAACACGAAATAACATTTATTTCAATCGAACTCCTTTTGGAACCGGAACTCGTGTTTTAGTTCTAAAGTATACTTAATTTTGGACCAAATGATGTCCCTCTTAAGTTCTACTGAAGCAACATATTAGCATGAACGTCATGTTTGGACAGGAATGCGTCGTTAAATTATCATTGTGAATAGAGCTTCTAATTGATTTGTTCATTAAAGTCTGTTCAACCTCTGTTCTTGATCTACATCCTATTGGGTGTAAGGAGCCTTGAAAGGATCGTTTAAGGAGCTTTATTGAGGGGCTTCAAAAGAGGCCTTACAAGAAACTTTACCCGCAGCTTTAAAAGGATTTGCAGCAGGAGCCTGTAAAAGGAGCTTTATAATGGGCAATAGTAAGGATCCTTATAACTAGCCCTACCAGGAGCTTACAAGGAGCTTTGAAGGTCCTTAGAACCGAATTCTATTTAGATTAACATCTATTTAATCCAGGTCCTACTTTAGGAAACTCCCCTTTCCAGTCCAATCTAGATTGAGGTCGCTGACTGCGCTGGTAAATGTGTTCAGCAAAAGATGTCAATGCCTATCGAAGCACGGTGTGTGCATACATGGTCACACCTTGAGCAAAAACATAAGGGAGCAAGTCTCAGCAAAATGCAACACAACTTGATGGACAATGCCCACAAACCAACAAATTCTCAGTGTGTTGTTGGTTTGCTGTGCGTACCAACCCTACACCCACCCTGAACCAGCTTTAAGCCACCTCAAGATCAACCCTAAACAAAACCTAAGTAAACCCTAAACCAACCCTAAGCTTTAGAACAGCACTAAAGCATTCTATACCAGGCTAAACCTACCCAAAACCCACCCTAAACCAGGCTATGTAAACCAAACCCTAAAGGGACTACCCGATCCTATAGCATTATAGCAACCATAAACCCACCCTAAATCACCAATGAACCATCCCAAAACCAACTCTCAACCAGCCCAAACCTACAGCAGCCGTAAACCAACCCAAAACCTGCCCTAAACCCACCCCAAACCAGCCCTACCAAGCTTAAACCAACTGGAAACCAACCCTAAACCCATCCTAAACCACCACAACCATCTCTGAACCTCAAACCCGCCCAAAACCAGCCCTACACCACCCTAAACCAACGCTGAACCAGCCTTAAGCCCAACCAAAACCAACTCTAACCAACCACCAAACTTCAACCCCAGCAAACTAAACCCACCCTGAATCAAGCCAACACCCACCCGAAAGAAGCCCAAGCCCGGCCCAAATCCACCCCATTGTGCTTGATCGAAAAAGTGCACCCTCTGCGGCTTTTCTGGATCGGGACCGCACCGCCGAACCTAGGAGAAAAACGGCCGCGCCGAACCTAGGAAAACAAATAAGCCTTCCGCCCTCTTTAGTTGTCAAGAAACAGTTTGTTTGTCCGAATTTGTTTCTCAAGAAGTGGGAGATTCCGAATCTCCGGGCCTGATTTCTTCCAAACCAGCACGCAGGGAGTGAGAGACGAACACGCGTCAGACGTCGACGTGGCTCGTTCGCGGAGTCGCGGAGGCTGGAGCTGAGCGCAACGGAGGCCACCCCGGAAGAGGACGGCTCCCTGCACCCGGCGCTGCAGCAGCGCTTTGGCCGCCAAGCCTCGGAGGTAACTTGCGATCGGTGCGAGAGATCCAGGGAGTGAGAGTTATGGAATGACCCCGAGAAACACCATCCAACTGGCTGTTCAATTGTTTTGGGGGACCAAAGCCTGGGTTCATTTGATTTCTCTTTCATACTCATCGCGCCAACGAGGCTTGGAGTTTTTTGGGTTACCACCCCCGCGTTTTTGAGTTGGAAGGAGACTCCAGGTGATTGGAGGAGTTAGGACGCGTTGGACGCACAGTGAGTATGTGTCAAACTAGAGGACCCGTAAAATGGGGGATGAAAATGGTCGTCCATTTGCGTAAGATGTTATTGCTATGATAAAGAGTATTTCCCCAATTGGTTGTAAACGGGTTCTGTCACTGCAAATGTGTTATGATTGTATCATTCCAACGCTTTGAACTTTTGTGAGGTTCCCTTCTGATCATTCTTTGAACGATCCTCCAATCCCCTCCAGCTCCTTGAGAAACAAGCCCAGGTGGTCCCAACAGCCCAACAGCCCTGGAATCATCCGGGACCCCCAGCCAGAAGCCGCTAACCACTCTGCGTTTTGCCTTCGATCGAGGCATTTCAATTTCCGCGGGGACTCGGTGACTGTGAGCCAAAGCTCCGGAAACCTCCGGCAGTATCCCACCTACGCGCTGTACGGAGAGTGGGAGAAGCTGAGCGCCCCGGCATTTTCTTTCACGGTGGAGGTTGCAAAGCTTGCAAAAGACAAGGGACGGAGTCAGGTCCATGGTCAAACCACCCTCCTGCCGCTTGCAAAGGTTGTGGACCTTAGGCATTTGGAAGGCATCCACAATGAATCGCACAAGTTCTCACGGCTGGTGTCTCTTTGTGACCAAATGTCGTGGTCATCATGGGATTCATGTCCATCCATTTTTGAGGTGGTCCCACTCGGATTCCTTGAGGTAACTGTTCGGCTTGAAACGAGCCTTTCGGGTGATTGCTCTCAAAACCCCCGGGAAATTTCCAGAGCTGCGGATGCCCGCAGTGATTTCTCTTTCAACTATGGGTTTTGGGTCTTCCCCATTTGGAGTCAACTTCGGTTGAGCTTATGAAGTTTCTGAAACAGGCCCAAGTGATATCCCCAGTCTCGGATCCCTTGGGACCCCGAAAACTGGCCCCAAGTCACGGAGCCTTGCCGAGGAAGCCACACGGAGTTGGCTCGGATTTGCGGCAAACTCTGGGTTTGGTCCACTGCATGGAGCAAAAGCAAAGAGGGTTGGTCACGGAACTGAAGCTCTGCGGCCGGTTCTTACAGAGACTCAAAGGGAGGAAACCCACTGTTACGCAAAGGCCACCAATAGCCATCAAAACCACTGGGTAAGAAAAGCTAGGGGACAGTGCCAACCATGAAATAGCTGCGAATAACATTTGCCTTTTCGTTTTTTACCCCGGTTTTGGGGAGACTTCTATACCAGCTTTGGCTTCTCACTTGGTGGGACGGACACATCCAAGGGGTGCCCCGTTTTTCGCGGAAAGCCTATTTTCAGTCATATTTTGTCGGCACGGTTCGTTTCGCTTCAGTTTCCAGACGCCTTCTGACTCTAAGCGTTTCGCATTCCGGTCGCGCGTGTGGGCCTCCTGGCGGTAGGGCGGAGGTTGTTTAGAACTCCGGGAATTGGTTGAGTATTGCCTCGTTCTAAGTTAGCACAATGTGAGATTAGGGGTCTAGAAACGAGCGTTTTTTAGGGTGCATTTCTTATTGGTGGTTGAATCGACCCAAAAAGGGTGGTGAGGCACGTCCAAATAACACGCACCCATTTGAACCTGACCGAAACAGTTCTAACCTTTGCGGATTCGCAAGTAGCTGCTTCAGGTCATTTCGGGGACAAGCCCCTGAGCTACCTGCGGCAACCCGTGCAGAGCATGCTAAGGCGTCAGGACACAATCTCAGGACCCGCAAGGAAACGTCTCGATCAAGCCATTTTTCTTTTTTGGGGCTACGACTAAAGGTGACATCACGCTGACCAAAGTCCCAATAGGAGAGTCGCCGAAGTCCCAAGATGAAAACACAACTCCCTGCCCACCTTCCGGGACTTTCGTCACGGCTTTGAACATGGCAAAGTTTGGACCTTCGGCCAGTCCAGTTCGGAATGAGCCATGCCGCGCGAATGCAACGGGTTAAGTCCTCTACCAGCCATATATGGCTTTCCGTAACAGCCAGGGCCCCAATTTTGCCCAGTTTTTAGACCTGCTTCGTGGCAGTTTCCAACGAAAACCAGTAGCAGATTACTCCAGTTTTTCCTGGTCTGGAAGGGTCCAGTCTTCACTCTTTTTGGGAGCATCAACTGGACATGGTGCAATATCGGCGCCTTTCTCTTAGAGCAACCTTTGCTTTTTGTGTTTTTGAAACCCTGAACCCTTTGTGGGGTCGGTGCCAAAGGGAACCTCAAGGAAGAGTACCGTTTTTGTTTGTTCTTTCTTTCTTGTTTTTCCGGGGGGAGGGCTGCTGTCCCCTGTTACCAGTTTCCAAATAGGGAAGCCCCACTATGGGGCCTGGCTCCGTTGGCATTTCTTCAAAGCAAAGTTCACATCCCTGTTGCGAAACCAGTGGCCAGTTGTGCATGCTTTGGCAGAACCCGAATTTGACACTCGGGTGATCTATCCGGCAACACCAGAACCAACCAGCAGGGCCTTGGGAGGATTTCCCTCATTCTGAAAACAGTCCCGCTATTTCCGCGCGAACATGGGAATGACTCTGGCAAACATGAGTTGATGGCGGTCGCTCCACTCGATAACCAGCCACTTTGTTTGTATCGTTGTTGTTGTTTGGGATCGTTTGTTGGAGTCAGGCATCGCTTTGCGTTGGGCATGACTTGCTTGGAGTCGCGTAGGCCTTGTGTTGGTGGTCCAGTTTCTGGCAGGGGTCTTACGGATGTATGTCTTGGCGAGGGTATCAGGTTTCAGGATGCAGGCCGTGGTTTGGTCTGGTGGCCCGGCTGGTTCCTGGGAAACGAAGCTCCGAACCAATCGCTAAGCCGAAGATTGGCGGCTTGAGAAAGCGGAGCATTCCAAATACGAGTCCGAGCCAGAGGGATCGATCAGCCTTTCCCATGTTGAGCATTGGCGAGACATGGGGTTGCCAACTTCCCTCAGAGGGATTCTTGGAAAGTGACAATGCACCAAAAGCATTGCCATGGGTTCTGGACAGGGCAAAATTGTGGGGATCATTTTCATTCTTCCATGTCATGATTCTCCCATGATTTCAAAGGTGCTTTGGTTTCAAAGTTTCACACCCAACCCCATTCGAATTCTGCAGGCCCGAGTGTCATGACATGAGTCACAATCAAAACCCGGATAGATGAAGGTTAGTAAGGGACGATCCCACCCATAAATAGCTGCGGCCGCGCTCTTAATTCCTTACATGGTTCTGGGTGAGCCAGTTGTGTACCGGGTTTTGATGACTCATGTGCCTTTTCCGCAGGACTGTCCAACTCCCTGGGCCTTGAGGCCTGGGGGATGAGAAACGGCGCGCTCAAAGCTCGAGGATCAGCTGCGACCCTATGAGGGAAACCAACTAGGGATACAGGGGGAACGGTATGGGATACGGGAGGATTTCCCTATGCGCCTAAGCTTGATATGGGAAATGGCGCCAAGGGAACCCCCTATCCCCGCTCCCTCCGTATCCCCGCTTGTTCGTTTGTTCAAACCTAAGATTCATAGATAAACAAGCATTTGCAGAGATAGATGCATGAATGGGGCGCATATGTCTAGGTGTGTGTGTGTGTGTGTTTCTGTGTTTCTGTCTGTGTTTGTGTCTGTGTGTCGGTGTCCCATGTGCCGGTGCGGTGTGGCTCTGTGTACGACTTTGTTGTGCATGTTTGTGTGTGCATTTGATTGTTCATTAGCCCATCGTCGGCTTGACTCGTATGAGTAATTTCATGTGGGTTGATTCCCCTTCAACAGCGGACCTTAGTAGTCAGGGTCTGTTCTCCGTTGTGTGAGGAAGTCATCGTGCATTTTAGGCGGTCCTTTGAAACCCAGACAAAGCTACTGTTTGCAGGGGGCCGGATGAGTCAACGAACAGGCTTTGAACCCCTTGATTTCGTGCCGCCTTTCAGTGGTGCCTCCATGTCAGGTTGGCCTTGTCTTTCTGCCTTCTTTGCGCTTGGCGACCCAAAAGTTCAGGCTTCGGCCTCCAGGTGATGACTCTCCGTCTTCGCGGCGCATATGGCCCAAATGTGCAGTGGTCAAAAGACTTGGCGTTCGGAGCGGGCATGGACCATTTTCGAGGGGTATGTTAGTGCAAATGTTCGGATGGCCCAA